>WSYH01013902.1:0-16398 GCA_036426205.1 Ascaphus truei | reverse complement strand
CCCGTCTTGTGCCGTAGCCTGCCCCTCGCACCCCCCCTCCAGTAGTCTATGAGCAGCTCCGTGCTAACACATATACACCCCTGAGTCATGAAAGAGCTTGTGCCCCTTGCAGACACACTTTTGCTAGTAAGCCCTCCTAACTGTATCTGTAGTTCCTCACCAATAGATTTCTAATCTCTTCAGAGCGGAGACGTCTTTCCTAAATGGTACTTTTATATCTGAAAGCACTTATCTCATGATCTAGTTATGGTATTATTGGGATTTATATGATTGTCAGTGTGTATCATCTACATGACAGTTAACCGTCTTGGCATTGATTGCGCTATATAAATAGAAAACATTTAACCTATGTAGCCAACAGGTGAGACCCCAACCACCTGTTCGCAATGTGGACCCTCCGCAAAGGTGTAGACTAGAGAACCTGGGCTACGTATTGTGTGTTGTGTTCAGGTACCGAGTGTTGCAACAGGAGGGCGTGAGTCTCCCCTGGTTGTATGGGGGAGTGACACGAGATCAGGTTTCTGGTGTGAATTCCTTGTTTCATTAGGGTTGCAGCGCCTGCCATCTCTGGTAAGCCCCTGGGATGTGCGGGGTGGAACCCTTCCAGAGAATTCCCACACAGGAAAAAGAGGAGTCCAGTCATCACACATAGCTCTTTTCAAGTCAGCAAAGCAGAGCAGATGCTTTCACCAGTCAGCAACGTAGCAGCAGTCAACAGCAACAACTAGCAGCAGGTACGTTCAGGCAAAGTACAGGTTGTCAGCTCCTCCAGACCGCTCTCCTCAGGCTGGTCTCTTTCCCTCCCCCACGCCAGGCCACGGGCAACAGGGGTGGGGCTATAATTTTCACTCACCCCCGCTAGGCAAGGGTGAGAAGGAATTGTTCCACCTCCTAGACTATACTACACATCAGCTCTACTCATAGCATGCTGGATTGCTGCCTTCTCCAAGACACTTCTAAACTCCCACTACTAAGACTAACTTCGATCTGTACCGGACTGGACTAAACACACTAGCAGTGCCCTGCTCTTTATTGATTCAACAGCCCCCGCCAGGGTCTCTTGCCTTGAGCACGGGTCAGGTGGACCTACCGCCCACCACTTCAGATAGCAGTGGATTAGAAAGTGGGGAAAACCCATTAGATAACATTTGGAGCTGCGCTTAGCACAGGGCTATATACCAGAAGGAGAAAGACATATAGCCCCATTGTTCTTAGCCAGGGCTATTTATCACATACTACATAATACTGGCACGGTGTGCGGACAAACTCGGTCGGAGCCGCGTGGCTGAGGTAGGTTTTGTAAAGAGCACCGACGCTTAAAACACGTCGCAAGGCGATCAATTGCGAGCAGTTCGATAGTCAGTACGTAGCGGGTCTGGATTGGAGAAAAACAGCATGTCGTTGTCCAACAAGCCAAGGTAGGACTAGGAGACGTCAGAATACCATTGTCCAGCAGAGTTCGGCAACAGGGAACAGTTGCAGGAGAACCCCGCTTCAGCTTAATTAGCGCGGGGGGTTTCTCTGCGCGTGCGGCGAACATGCTAGGTGTGCCCCTGGTATCAGCGACATGAGGAGTGGAAGACAGACCAGATTTACACACGCGCCTTAGCGCACCTGTTAAAAACCAGCGCTACAGCGCAAGAGCCTGAGCGGGTTAGGGAATCCTCTTGTAGCCAGTCGCAGGAAACAGGAACGGCCACTCTGAGATTAGGGAGAAAGAGTAATGCCCCAGGAACCAGAAGCTTGGTAGACACAGGCAGCACCTCCCGGCCATTTCTTTATTTACAGTGATTTTTGAGAATCCAGGAGACTGAAGGATCGCAGGGCGAAACCTACCGCTCAGTGCGAAACTCAGGAGGCTGAAGACGCCCAGGTGACGAAACCTATGCTTCAGCACAGGAAGGAACAGGAAGCTGACGGACGAGGGACGAAAACCTCTGCTTCAGCACAGGAGAACAGGAAGCTGAGGACGCAAGGAAAACCTCCGTTCAGCACAGAGAACAAGCAAGAGCTTGTGGACAGAAACCGTTGGGTACATCCGGTAGGAAACTCCAGCTGGCAAGTGTGCACTTATTGGGAAGGCAATACTGTTAAAGGCCAGCAGGCCAATCCCAGCGGAGGTGTGAAGATATTGCCCCATTGAATGGAATGCAAGTTAGGTTGCATAATAGTAGCTGCACAGCTGCAGTAGATACCAGAGGGAGGTTGTTATAGCCTTTGGTGAGTGAATCCGCAATGGCTCATTCCTCATCCCGCCTTATATGACCCCACTCCGACTGGAGCAACATGGTGTTCCAGGACGTTGCAACCGGTCTGCAAGGCGGTAAGGTAACCAGTAACACCCGCGGAGCGGATTCCTGACACGTAATACCCCCTTCACGTGAGACCTCATGCGGGCGAATACTACTGACCATATTAGAGTTGGAGGACTGGAGAATTGTTGCTGAAAAACCGTCCTAGGATTGGTGTTAGAATCGGGTCCATGGGACTCTGGTTAACCCAGGTACTCCCACCCCCGGTGAAACTGCGGCCAGAACAGGGTCCACAATCCATGGGTCTTGAGGGACCATTGAGTTGTCCTAACATTCCTTAGGTGGAAATGATATCCGGGTTACGAGCCAGGTTCTTTGTGAAAGTAACAGTTCTAGGATATGAGGATAGATGGAAAAACCATCTTGGGTACATGCTCGTCCTACGCAAAATGATCTGGAAATCCGGGCTGTGAAGAACCAAGGCTCCAAGGAGAAACGAAAGAAGGGAACCCTCCCACTGAAAGCCCAAGTCCTTAAATAGAGGCAATCGGAATCTAGGATCAGCGCGGCCCTGTAGTTGATCGGAAAATATACCAGGAGGGACTTTGTAACAGAAAAAGTCTTGGCTTGACCACTGTATGTGCTGATTGCGAGGAATTTTTGCCATCTAGAAGGCTCCCAGGTAACTGGTGTAGTAAGGGGTAGGTGGTTGGAAGTCTTCTCACGCGTAATGGTATGGAAGGTGACAGGCAAGCAGTTAGAACCTGCAGAAGCCGAGACCGAGAATTTGGATACGTACGAGTATCTCCAATTAAGGAAAAACCAGGGGCAACTGAAAAAAATCCGACGGCAGGCCCAACCAGGTTTAGCGGAGCCAGTAAGCAAACAAGTAGGGCTCTCCAAACTGGGAAATCTTCATTGGAGATAGTATGTCAGTGAATCAGGAATAGACCTTGAAGTTTTCCTATCAGGGACTTGAGAAAAGGCAGAGCCAGGGTAGGGTGCAGTGGAGGGAAACTAACATCAGAAGCTGAAAATCGCTGTACCTCAGTGACAGAGCCTGAGAATCAACAAGCAGCAAGTATGAACTGTAAACTCTTAATGGAACGGACACCTTAGGAGTACACGGAGTTTTACCTGAAAACTGCAATGCCCTAAACACAGGGTGGCCTAACTGCACAAAGAGTAGGTGTGTGTTCTAGTGCAAAATCTCTGATCCCCAGGACTCCCTAACAGATAGTAAGGGTGTCTGTGTTTGATTAGAGAAAAATTCAGATGTATTGATAAGTGACTTAGAACAATGACAGACGGTTAATAGAAATTGCTGAGACATTGTGAGAAAAAATACCCTTTTAACACAGGATATACTCTCCTCCCAGCAGCAAGCCATGTTTTGCTGGAGGGGGGGCCTTTTTAGGACACTGACACTGAAGGGACTGGGTCCTCAGCAAAGGCAGGGAACAGCAAAGTAGCTCGATGTTAAACCTAGCCTTGTACATAGTTCATGGTGACCGCAGACAGTACTAAGGAGTGACTACAGATATTGCTGAACCTGAAGGATTAAGCCATGGACAGAGAAATCCGGGGGCCCCCAGTCAGGCTAACCGATTGTAGAGAGATTCAGAGATCTGAAGGAAAAATCATTACCTCTGCAGAGTCTCAAGGGCAGTTAAACACATTCAGGAGAGGGGAGGGTAAACGTCTGTGCAGGCATTCTATTCTTACAGTATATATCGAAAAAGGTCCACTTTTGTGAGAAAGCCGTGTGTCAGCAACCCTACCTGGAAACACAAACATGAACCCACAGAAGATACTATAAGATACATGTAGCGTCTTTAATCCAACTTAGTGAAAGAGGAGCACCCAGACAGTACAACGGGGTTTCAAGCCTAAAACTGTACTGGCTCTTGAAGTAGGTATTTGGTACGATATGTAGGCTGGAAACCCAAAGAATGACTGATCAAGAATTCCACAATGTGGGAAACTAATGCAATGAAGCAGGATCACTCCTCTCTGTGGGCGACGACTGGTTCAGTTGTAATACCCGGGGATGGAGGAACTCTTGGCTAAAGTTTAGAGGGAAAGAAAACCTGACTCCTAATACATTTTGCAGGAACCCAGAACCTTTAGCTGAAGTCTCCGGAGGTGAAAACTTGCGATGAAACTTGAGCTGAAGCGGAGGGGATTATAGCAAAGAATTTCTAAGGAATCCTTACGTTAGGGGACATCCTTCACAATTGACAACCTCTGCTGTCCCCGACTTGTGGACTCATTCTCTAAGGCTAAACCAAGGCATTAACTTGGAGAAGCATAAGAAAGAATTTACGAGGGGTTTAATTCAGACCAACCTGAGAGTAAAACATAGCTAGAACTCATCTCTGAAATTGGGGAAAAGAGGACTGAGGGATCTCTCTTCTGTGCTGAGGGGGTTACCTAGCTGGCAGAGAAAAATGGGAATAGCACAAGGAACTCAGAGAGACAGTGCCCACCCAAGGGTTAAAACAGAACTGACCCTGGGACGAACCTTAGGATTCTTCTCAACGTGAGAAAGCGCACAGGAGCTGTGTGGTTGGGGTTACAGTAGACATATCATTGGAATCCGGGCACCCGGGCCAAACAAGTCAGGGGCTAGGGACCGTGGTAGTACTACGTTGGAAGGCAATGTGTGTTAGTGGGACAGTTTTTGTCATCTCCTGGAGAGGAATGTATGCTACACCAGTTTAGCAAAGGCAGACTGGCAGTCAGAGCGGGACCGCCAAGCGTCAGCGCAGCTGGCGAAGAGGGATCCTTTTCTATTATGCAAATGTACCAATGTTTTGGAAAGTAGGCAGAGTATCTTGTGTACGTGGCAAACATGAGGAGAGGGATCCTCTGGTACTACGTATGTCCAATGATAAGGCCAAGGCATGACGTGTATACAGGCGGTGGCCCAGTTTTCCAGGATTCACATTATCCCAGGACAAAAGGGGAATCAGGGAGAGAAATACTAGCGGCGACGCTGTTTTTAAGTATTGAGGCGATAAAGTCCTCAAAAAAGATCTTTAGCGGCATTTTTTTGCAAAGGGTGTAAACCACTCACACTACAACGGATCTCCATTTGAGGTAGTCATTTCGCATAGGTACTGGGGACTGGGCCTACGGGCCGGGCACAGGCGTTCAGACAGAACTTACCAACCCTCACGCACCAGGACGGTCCGAGTTTGTGGGGACCGAGCATACTGTCAGGTGTTGCTCGCCACAAACTCGGGTCGGGACCGCGGTGGCGAGGTAGGGTTGTAAAAGCACCGACCTTAAACACACTCGCATGCTGTCGATTTCGCGTTCATAGTCGTTACGTAAGGGGTCTGGATTGGAGAAGACAGCATCGTCGTATGTACAAGCCAGGGTCGGATAGGAGACGTCAGAATAAACATTGTCCCAGCAAGAGTACGGCAAGCAGGGATCAGGGAGAAACCCCGCTTCGGCTTATGAGCGGCGTGGGGGTTCCTGCTGCGCTTGCGGTCGACCATGCGCATTGTCTGGTCTCAGGAGGTGGAAGACAACGATTTACACACCGCTGCTGCACGTTATACTATTAAAACCAGCGCTACAGCGCGAGTCCGGCACGGGTTAGGGGGAATCCTCGTACGCAGCGCAGGGAACCAGGACGACGGCCTCTCTAGATTAGGGAAAGAATTAGGGCCCCGAACCAGGAAAGCTGTAGATACAGACGGAGACCTCCGCTCAGTGATAGGAATCCAGAGACTGAGGACCAGGGGAGAAAACTCCGCTTCAGTGCAGGAATCCAGGAGGACTGAAGGACGCAGGGCGAACCTCTGTCTTCAGCACAGGGGGATACAGGAAAGCGACGGACGCAGGGACAAAAACCTCTGCTTCAGCACAGGAGAAACAGGAAGCTGAAGGACGCAAGGGAACCTCCCGCTTTCAGACACAAGAGAACAAGCAGAGCTTATGTGGCAGAAACATTTGGTGACATCCGGTTAATAGACATGCGTCGGCAGGAGCATTATGGGAGGCAATCCTAAAGGCAGGCAGGCCAACCCCAGCTGGGGGTGTGAAGATATTGCCCCAATGAATGAATGCAAGTCTAGGTTTGCCAGGTGATGCTTGCCACAGCGCAGTAGAGTAGCGACAGAAGAGTGTTTAAAGTTTGGTGAGTGAATCCAGGCTGCAGCAAACATCAGGAGAGTGTTTCCACGAACATTTGAGCCGGGGCCACGCGAAGGTAAGGTAAACCATACCCGCGGAGACGGATGTCCTGACACATTAACATCATACTACATACATACATACATACATACTACATACATTAGGAGAAGTAACACACATGGCCCAGGTCTACTAGCCAGAACACTCCCTCCACCCATACGTGGGCTCTACTTCACTCCCACATCCTTACCATGGCCTAGCTCTGCCCCGGTCCTCTTCAGCTCCAAGGCTGCTATCCACCTCCTTCTGAACTGCTCCCCTTGGTCCTCCTTCAACCTCACCTCCTCTGCCCCTCAGACAAAGCTCAGCTACTCGGGGGACAGGAGGCACATGGGACAGCCAGCATCGACCTCTAGGCCCTTGGCGAGTCGGGAGACTCATTGCCCCCTCCACTAATATGCTACAGGCCGACCCTACATCAACTGTGTTTATAGAAGAAAATTCTACATTGTTTCTTTCTTTGTAGTTGTTATTTACTTGTACTATGTAACTATGTACGTGTAACTATGTGAAAATTCCCTGAGCTTTCAGAAGACTGCTTTAACACTCTGATGGTTCTGAACCCATGACCAAAGAGACGCTAGATTAAAAAAAGGACTCTATCCCAGCCCCTTTTAAAACTGAGCTACTGCCACATGTAAATGTGGGGTAAGTGTTAGAAATATTTATATTTTTTACTATAGAATAATATACATTACCTTGTAAGTGCAAATTACCTTTTCCTTCAATCAAAGTACAACTGCAGAATCGTTATCTGTAACACTACCCAGCGCACACCTGGTATTTGACAACTTTCGGCTAAAGTATGGATGAGACCTGAACTTAACAGGGAAGGAATGCATCTCCTGCACATTGTGTCTGCAACAGTATTTGGTCATTAACATACTTCTAAATTCTTATAAAAGCTGCCTTCGCACTAATAGAGCAAATTGGGATCCAAGGGCCACATGAGGTGTTCTTAACCAAACAACATTCCTTTCAAAAGCATTGCAAGTCTGCTGTTTGAAGGGGCTGTCCCACAGGGAGGCAAATACATAGAACCCTCCTCGCCGGCTCTAAAGAAGTTACCTCGAGTTGGATACACTGTATACTACATGGCAATACTCAGTCTCCTATACCTGTTCAAGGTGCCTGGATCGGTTGCAGGCTGGGCGTGGATATGCAATAGAATAAGGAGGGCGCCGGGAACATTATAGTACAAACAACGAGCTTTATTCATATTCGTTAAAATGCGCGCACATACAAAAACAGATTTCACTTTCAACATGAACTGGTGGCAAATAATATGGTTACTCTGTGCTTCTTTCCCCTGGTAGCTCTCACTCCACGCTGGGGGTACTTATGCGTTATTTCCTTAGTAATAGACTGGCAATCTCCTGCATAGTGTCAATGTGCCCATCCCAAGTGGGCCTTTGGTGGGCACACTGTACTTCTGTTTTGGGGATCAGTTTCCCGTCACTCTGTGTACTGCCTACCTGTCCATGCATATTGGATTGTGAATTACTTAGGACCTTCCGGCGGGGCGGTCCGATTATGTCTCTGGAGGTTCTACTCCCGCTGAGCACACACTCACTCCTCTTCAGCATGAGAGCAATCCATTACTATATAGGGCACATTCTTAACTGAAACTTGAGAAAGGCAGCGTGCCTGCCGAAACCTCATGTCGTTACTTGCCCAATAAATAGGTTTTTTTTTGCCCTGTTTCCTATCGGATTAGCTGGAACTGGAGTGGAGACGGATTCTGAACCAGGAGCACGTTGAATATAAGTATATTTTTTCTTTGGTGTGCAGCAATATCTCTTGTTTATAGCTTGCTACTTTTGCCCCTTTCCTATGATAATGGCAACATACGCATGCTGCGTTACCTGTGGGCTCAACAGAAGGCCCGAGCCTCCGCCACTGGGAGCTCGGGTGAGCGCTCGTTCTCCCGGTTCAGCGCCCCCACCTGAGAGGGATCCCAGCGTATGCTGGATAACCCCTCACAGGAGCCAATACAGTATTTAGAAATGCGCACACACAGGTATAAGATAACTGTTTACTAGCACACACTAAATATTCAAATACAATGGGACTCCCAACACAACGTGCCCCACAATGCAAATTCCAACACAGTGTTCAACACCCCCAGTAGGGTTCCCCCAAAGTACTGAGGTGCCTGAGCACCGTACCTCCTTAGTGTCCACAGACAGGCCCACCCAAAGAGTGTGTGTGGAGTAGTCGCTTCTTCTTGCAATTCGTTGGTGCACGTGGGTACCTTTTCTGGTCTCAGGCCACGACCCAGTGTAAATGGGAGATGGTGGATCTGCAGGAACCGTACTGTGAGCCCATGACGCGGGGACGGTCCAATACTCTCCTATCCGCTTCTTGGGGAGCTCTAGCTGAGTGTATCTCAGTGGCCTGGGTCTGGTCCCAGACCGCAGGCCGCAGATCATCGCGTGGCTTCGTCCACCGGTTGCAGCAACACTCTCTACTATATAATACTATGGGAAAGTTGCCTATCTGGGCCTTCCCTTTGACACACACTACTACTTTGGCTCGGGGCCTAACTGGTGTCGCCTGTGGGGGAGTCTGGCTTAGTCCCGGGAGCCCTGACACCCGATATAACCTTTCATGCGCATGCGCGATGCACCTAAGATGGGCGACCCCCACTTGCCGGGTACGCATGGAGCTCCGGCAATCCGGTCGCCCTGCAACCTTCCCCCACCTACCACGGAGGTGAGAGGCGACCTGGCTACACAATATAAAGCAGACCAGTCTCAGTACCACTGTGCGTATATTTTGTTGAGATTTCCTTACCCGGTGTGTTGTGTTCCCGAGCTGGCTTGATTACAGAGTCCCCACGCTCTCACCCCACAAACAGTTAAACTGATTGCGAGGGAGAGTGCGGTGGCCTCTGAAAGCGTCTCTTACCTTCCTCCGGAGCTGTAAGATTCTCCTGCTTCTGCTTATCTCGGCTTCTCTTGCTTGTGGCGACGTCACATGACGACGTGACAACGTGACGTAGCAGGAGATGAGGAGCAGGAGAGATGCCGGAGAAGGTAAGAGGCCCCACGCTGTTCCCCTGGCACCAAGCCCTGCCAAACTCCCACCCGGCCCTGGCAGTGTCCCATACGGACAGGTCCCTCCTAATGTGACCTAGCACATGACATATTAATAGGTTTAAATGTATCCGTTGAACCCTGAAAAACCCCCAGAAAAGTTAAATATTGCTAAATACATTTTGAACGTTCCGCCTTTTAATGGTATAACAAAGGTGTGGGGGGAAATTGGGACTTACCGGCTTTACCTAAAGTCTGGGCCATAGTAATTATGAAACCGCCCAAGTTAAAGAGAGAAACATACGTAAGAAGGCTGATATGCTGAAATCCATGTGGTCAGAAGAAAAATATAAACCAGATACATTATTAACAGGATGAAAATTACTTTAAGGGTGATTTCATCTTTCCAAGAAAAACAATTACACTTATAAATGTCAACAATGTGCCGGTAACCCACTGCCCGTATAAGGGTTAACTCTGTGTTCCCTCTATACCAGGGATGGCCAACTCCAGTCCTCAACGCCGCCAACAGGTCCGGTTTTCAGGATGTCCCTGCTTCAGCACAGGTGACTCAATCAGTGTCTCAGTCAAGCAGGGATATCCGAAAACATGGCTCTGTTGGTGGCTCTTGTGGACTGGCGTTGGCCACCCTGCTCTGAAGGATTTCCTACCCTTCTCCCATATAAAAACAGTGTTTCCAGAAACTGAGGGGGGGGGGGGGGAACCTGCAAGTTGTTTCGGAACGATCAAAAGAAAAAGTCTTTACTGGATGAAAGCAAAGTGACAGATCCTGTCAAGTAGACAGTGCTATATATTTATCCCCTGCCAGCGAGCGGTGGTAGTATACCCGTTACAGGAAATCCTTCCAAGCTCATGGAAACGTTTTTTTTTTCCCCGGGGCTGGTTTTTAAGAGCTGACCTTATCTCGATCCTCCACCCCATTAGAGGAAGCGGTCCACACACACTAATCTCTGCTAGCAGGCGCTGTACATTCAGGGCACTGTGCTCCCGGCAGATAACACGCTGGACCGGCTGTGTATTCTAAACTGTTGTATACATTGGGCGGAGGCGAAAAAATACATGTGTTCCCGGTTGTGATAACTGGCTGATGATGTCACGGCCGAGGTGACTTTGCGTGCCTAGTATGTGCTAGTAGGTGCAAGCCGAAGATGATTTAGCGCCTCAGAGCAGGAATTTGAGCATGTATGTGTGACTCCACTTTATAGTGTTCCCCGCACATTGTCCTGTATCCAATGTCGTTGTTTTGTCAGGTATGTACCGTATTTTACAGTACTACCCAGTAGGTAAACACAGTATGTTACAGTTTCCAGTAATGTACACATATTTACAGTTCAGTATGTACAGTTCCAGTATGTAACACAGTATGTTACAGTTTCAGTATGTTAAGTTACAGTAATTTCAGTTACAGTATGTCCACCAGGAATTTTCCAGTTACAGTATTACAGTACATGTTTACAGTTAATGTTACAGTTCAGTATGTACACGTATGTTTACAGTTGACAGTATGTGACAGTTACAGTATCACAGTTACACAGTATGTTACAGTACAGGTATTTACAAGTTTACAGTATGTGACAGTTACAGTATTACCAGTGTACAGGTACATATTGTACAGTCAGTATGTACACAGTTACGTACTGTTACAAGTTACAATGTCCACAGTATGTTTTTACAGTTTCAGTAAGTTACAGTTACAGTATGTACCAGTAGTTACGTTACAGTTGTTACAGTTCAGTAGGTACACAGTAGTTACAGTTACAGTATGTTATACGTTACAGTATGTACACAGTATGGTTACATTACAGTATGTTACGTTACAGTATGTTCTACAGTTACAGTGGTACACAGTATGTTACAGTTACGTATGTTACAGTTACAGTAATTGTCCAATTCATTACGTGTTACAGTTAACGTATGTACACAGTAAGTGCATTTTTACAGTTACAGTATGTACACAGTATGTTACAGTTACAGTATTTACCGTGTACAATTATGTACACAGTATGTTACAGTTACAGTAATGTTACAGTTACAGTATGTTACAGTTACAGTATGTCACAGTATGTTACAGTTACAGTATGTTACAGTTACAGTATGTACACAGTATGTTACAGTTACAGTATGTACACAGTATGTTACAGTTACAGTTTCACACGTATGTACAGTTTAGTTTACAGTACAGTATGTTACACACGTATGGTTACAGTTACAGTATGTTACACGTTCACAGTATTATACAGTTGCAGTAGTTGTACAGTTACAGTATGTACACAGTAGCTGTTAACAGATTACAGTAATGTTAGCAGTTTACAGTATGTATACAGTATGTCACAGATGTTACAGTTACGTATGTTACACGTTCGTATGTACCAGTAAGTCATTGACAGTATTACAGTTACAGTACGTTACAGTTACAGTATGTACACAGTATGTTACAGTTACAGTATGTACCAGTAGGTTACAGTTATAGTATGTTACAGTTACAGTATGTTACAGTTACGTAGTACACAAGTTGGTTCAGTTACGTGTACACAGCAGTTACCGTATGTAACAGTAAGTTACAGTATACAGTATGTTACAGTATTACTATGTACCAGTATGTTTACACAGTTACAGTATTGTTACAGTTACAGTATTCGTATGTACACATATGTTACCAACTGTTACAGTCTACCAGTATGTCACAGTATTTACATTAAGTAGTTACAGTTCAGTATGTTACATACATTGGACACCGATGTACAGTTACGTATGTTTACAGTTACAGTATGTTACACAGTAATGTTTACGTTACGTAGTACACGTATGTTAGCAGTCGTATGTACACAGTATATTACAGTCAGTATGTTACAGTTACAGTATTACAGTTACGTATGTACACTACGTTGCGTTACACAGTATGGTACCGTTAAGTAGTACACAGTACTGTTACAGTTTTACAGTATGTTACAGTTACAGTATGTACACAGTATCATAGTACAAGTATGTTACAGTACATATGTAGGTACAGTATGCACACAGTATGTTACAGTTACTATGTTACAGTTACAGTGTACAGTTACATATGTTACAGTTAAGTTACAGTATGTACAGTTACAGTATGTACAGCACGTGTGTACACAGTATGTTATTACAGTATGTACGTACAGTAAATTGTTGGGCTAGCTAAATAAAGTGGCATTCACATCAACACTATGATTTCTCTCTTTTGTCTAAGGCAAAGGAGTCAACTCTAGTCCTCAAGGGCCACCAACAGGTCCAGTTTTAATGAATCCCTCTTCAGCACAGGTGGCTCTATCAGTGGCTCAGTTGGCCACCGCTGGTAGAGATGCACTAATGATAATTAGGCAGTGTAGTTGGCGCTGGAGTTGGCCAACCGTCTGGTGTAAAGCTTTCTCTGCCTAAGACTGCATTATAGTGCCCGGCGACACAATGGCGCCGTCGCGGCACAAACAATGCATTATCGCCGTCGGCGACAAAGCGACGGAGTGACAGGTGCTACCAAAATTTGGTAGTCACTGTTATTTGATTTTTTCGGTGACGGTCTCCCCTTGCAGCCAATCGGGGATGCTCTCCGTGCCTCTGACCAACCCTTTTATGACCAACTAAAGTGCAACCTAGCGATTGGCGATGACGACAGGTGACGTCATCAGTCCCGTCGCCAGCACTATAGCGTGGCCTAAGTCATGGTGGCCCTGTCTCCCTGATCCGTCTCAGGCCCGATGCCTTCGACTGATTTCCCACAATTCCACCAGAACCTACAAAATTGGAATTTTTTTGCTGGCCTCTACGTGGTGTGAAACTCCACATTTAGATGTTGCACAAGACCTATTTTCTACCGGTAAATAGGTTCTAAAAAGCAACAGTCAGAGGCCACGTGGTCCTTCGATTCCTAAAAGCATCTACACAACTGAAGTGAACTGAAGATAACAGAGAATCGCAACAAAAAGATAAGCGATAGTGGTACAAAATACAACCAGAGGAAACCAGTCGTTTTGCATTGATTCTCCACAGACAGAAACCAGTATTTGTATTTCCAAAACTGTCCTGGCATTATACGTCATTTAAATTTGTCATTGAGACCTCATCCTAGGGAGATTCCCCTTGTATCCCTAAACTGGACCAAAATTAAAAGTACAGTATTGCTGTTTAATGAATTGATGCTAAGTTCAATGTTACAGATAAGGGTCTCGGTGTCAATGTCAACAGATAAGGTCTCTGGTGTCAATGTTACAGATAGACGGATCTCTGTGTCATGTACAGATAAGGGTCTCAGTGTCATGTTACAGATAGGTCTCGTGGTCAGTGTCACAGATAAGGTCTCTGGTGGCAGTGTCACAGATAAGGGTCTCTGTGTCAGTGTCACAGATAAGGTCTCTGTGTCATGTTACAGATAAGGTCTCAGGTCAATGTTACAGATAAGGGTCTCTCTGTGTCAGTGTCACAGATAAGGGTCTCGGTGTCAATGGTACAGATAAGGGTCTCGTGTCAATGTCACAGATAAGGGTCTCGGTGTCATGTTCAAGATAAGGGTCTCTGTGTCAAGTCACAATAGGATCCTCGGTGTCAGGTTACAGATAAGGGTTCAGTGTCATGTTACAGATAAGGGTCTCTTGTCAATGTTACAGATAAGGTGCTCTGTGTCAGTGTCACAGATAAGGGTCTCGGTGTCATGTTTACAGATGGGTCTCTGTGTCATGTCACAGATAAGGATCTCGGTGTCAGTGTTACAGATAAGGGTCTCTGTGTCAATGTTACAGTAAGGGTCTCTGTGGTCAGATTCACAGATAAGGTCTCGATGTCAATGTTACAGATAAGGGTCTCTGTGTCAGTGTCACAGATAAGGTCTGGTGTCAATTACAGATAGGGTCTCAGGTGTCAATGTTACAGATAAGGGTCTCTGTGTCAGTGTCACAGATAAGGGTTCTTGGTGTCAATGTTACAGATAAGGGTCTCTGTGTCAGTCCAAGATAAGGGTCTCGGTGTAATGTTACAGATAAGGGTCTCTGTGTCGTGTCACAGAAAGGTCTCTGTGTCAATTTCAGATAAGGGTCTCAGTGTCAATGTTACAGATAAGGGTCTCTGTGTCAGTGGTCACAGTAAGGGTCTTGGTGTCAATGTTACAGATAAGGGTCTCTGTGGCAGTGTACCAGATAAGGGTCTCTTGGCAGTGTCACAGATTAGTCTCTGTGTCATTACAGTAAGGGTCTGGGCAGTGTCACAGATAAGGGTCTTTGTGTCAGTGTCAACAGATAAGGGTCTCTGTGTCATGTTAACAGATAGGGTCTCGGTGTCATGTTACAGATAAGGGTCCTCTGTGT
Organism: Ascaphus truei; assembly: GCA_036426205.1. Lineage (NCBI taxonomy): Eukaryota > Metazoa > Chordata > Amphibia > Anura > Ascaphidae > Ascaphus > Ascaphus truei. The sequence goes on along the minus strand of WSYH01013902.1, from coordinate 1,557 downwards.
CAATGTTACAGATAAGGGTCTCAGTGTCGTGTCACAGATAAGGTTCGTGTCATGTCCAGATAAGGGCTCTGTGGCAGTGCCACAGATAAGGTTCTTGGTGTCAATGTTACATATAAGGGTCTCTGTGGCATGTCACAGATAAGATCTCGTGTCAATGTTACAGATAAGGTTCTTGGTGTCAATGTCACAGATAAGGTCTCTGTGGGCAGTGTCACTGATAGGGTCTTTGTGTCAGTGCACAGATAAGGGTCTCTGTGTCATGTTACAATAGGGTCTCTGTGCAGTGTCACAGATAAGGGTCTTTGTGTCAGTGTCACAGATAAGGGTCTCGTCAATGTACATAAGGGTCTCTGTGTCATGTTCAGATAAGGGTCTCTGTGTCAATGTTACAGATAAGGGTCTTCAGTGTCATGTCACAGATAAGGGTCTCGGTGTCAATGTCACAGATAAGGGTCTCTGTGGCAGTGTCACAGATAGGTTCTTTGTCAGTGGTCTAGATAAGGGTCTCTGTGTCAGTGTCACAGATAAGGGTCTCAGTGTCAATGTTACAGATAAGGTTCTGTGGTGTCAATGTTTACAGATAAGGGTTCTTGTGTCATGTGTCAATGTCGTGTCAATGTTACAGATAAGGGTCTCTGTGTCAGTGTCACAGATAAGGGTCTCGGTGTCAATGTTACAGATAAGGGTCTCTGTGTCAGTGTCACAGATAAGGGTCTCTGTGTCAATGTTACAGATAAGGGTCTCAGTGTCAATGTTACAGATAAGGGTCTCGGTTTCAGTGTTACAGATAAGGGTCTTGGTGTCAATGTTACAGATAAGGGTCTCTGTGGCAGTGTCACAGATAAGGGTCTCTGTGTCAATGTTACAGATAAGGGTCTCTGTGTCAGTGTCACAGATAAGGGTCTTTGTGTCAGTGTCACAGATAAGGGTCTCGATGTCAATGTTACAGCTAAGGGTCTCTGTGTCAATGTTACAGATAAGGGTCTCGGTTTCAGTGTTACAGATAAGGGTCTTGGTGTCAATGTCACAGATAAGGATCTTGGTGTCAGTGTCCCAGATAAGGATTTCAGCGGCAGTGGTACAGATAAGGATCTCGGTGGCAGCGGTACAGATAAGGATCTCGGTGGCAATGTTTCAGATAAGGGTCTCGGTGTCAGTGTCACAGATAAGGATCTCGGTGGCAGGGTTACAGATAAGGATCTCGGTGTCAGGGTTACAGATAAGGATCTCGGTGTCAGGGTTGCAGATAAGGATCTCGGTGTCAGGGTTACAGATAAGGATCTCGGCATCAGTGTTACAGATAAGGATCTCAGTGGCAGGGTTACAGATAAGGATCTCGGTGTCAGTGTCACAGATAAGGATTTCGGTGTCAGGGTTACAGATAAGGATCTCGGTGTCAGTGTCACAGATAAGGATTTCTGTGTCAGGGTTACAGATAAGGATCTCGGTGTCAGTGGTACAGATAAGGATCTCAGCGGCAGTGTCACAGATAAGGATCTCGGCGGCAGTGTCACAGATAAGGATCTCGGGGTCAGGGTTACAGATAAGGATCGCGGT
>WSYH01001410.1:0-123464 GCA_036426205.1 Ascaphus truei | reverse complement strand
TCCTCTCTCTCTGTCATTCTCCCCCCTCCTTTCTCTCTGTCATTCTCCCCCCTCCTCTCTCTCTCTCCCTCTCTGTCATTCTCTTTCCCCTCTCTCTCTGTAATTCTCACCTCCTCTCTCTGTCATTATTTCCACCTCTCTCTCTCTGTCATTCTACCCCCTCTTCTCTCTCTGTCATTCTCTTCCCCCTCTCTCCGTATTTCTCTTTCCCCCTCTCTCTGTTTCTCTCTCCCCCTGCCTCTGCCTCTGTCATTCTCTCCCTCCCTGACACACACAAAAAAGAACAAATACTCACAGGACAGCCACAGAAAACACACACAGAACAGAGCAGAGCAGAACACATGGACGCACACAGACACATGAATCAGAACAGAGCAGGACACACAGAACAGAGACACACAGCCTCACCTCTCTCTGCTACATGCTTAGCCTCGCCCTTAACCTTACACCTCCTCCTGATTGGCTGCATTACCCAGCAGCAGCCAATTAGGATGGAGAATACTGTCCAGCCCCCTAGCAATGGCCCTGCTCTCTCTGTGCTCTGGGAGATTGGGGGAATCCCATCACCAAGCAAACTAGCGGCTGCCGCCATCAAAATTCTGCCACCCTAGGCATCCGCCTAGTTGGTCTAATGGATAAACCGGCCTTGCTTGCAGCAAGGGAAAAAAAGAAACAATGAACATGACTAATGTTTAACCCAATAGTGACTGTGTTTTTCTTGTTGTTTTTCTTATCTTATTTAGGGTACATTTGGCGTTGAAGGTGATACAGGAAGCCCTGGGAATTCTGGCCCCAAAGGGAAAAAAGTGAGTGCAAAAATAAATGTATTTGTTGTTGATAGTGAACTGCCCCTTTGGGTTTATAGCAGGTCAATCTGTGACTCCATAAGACAAGTCCAAGGCCATTCAGGTATAAGGCGTCTCCTTGGCACCGGAAGGTGGCTCATAGAATAGCACCGCCTGGACATAGGGGCCCATGCATGAAGTGCCAGTATGGGTTATCCCGCCCAATCCAGTGTTAACTCCCATTCAAGTCAATGGGAGTTAACACCAGAACGGGTGCAATATCCCATACCAGCACTTCATGCATGCGCACCATAGTGGCTATTGTTGCAAGGTGGAATAACAGAGACATATTTTTCATCCAAGAGCTTGAGCAGTGGGCGGCTCTCATTCTGTGCTCATAGGACCGTGGGATTCTGAGAGGAGCTTAACAGGGTTTTCATAAGAAAAATCTGGTAATAACGAATATTTTATTGTTCAAGAAATCATAATTTTATGGTCAAAAGGTTATTAAATGTTAGTCTGGTGCTATACTGTACCTTCTATTTGAAATAGAAAGCTGTTGGTTTATTTACAAAAATAATACTAATGTAGGTTGGATAAGTGTGTTGGGTTCCTAGAAGTCCCAATATATTTCAAAAGGGTACACAATTCTTAAAAGGTTTAAAATCACTGTGCAACAGTGGAATACAGTACATACACCTTTAATAACTTAATGCTGTGACCTCTGTATTGGTGTGTTTGAGGTCAACAGCATACGTCATTGAAAAGCATGGTTCATATTGCATATTGTAACTGCATGTTTATTTTTCTGAAACAACTCTAGTCTCTCAATATTCAGGGAACACTATATATAAAAATTGTAATGCAATCACACATATAACCACACTTCCAATTAATCTGGGTTATTCTTGATCCATAGTTAATTTTGCACAGTTCTGTAAAACTGACAAATATAGTACTTTTGCAAAAAAAAATTTTTTTTTTTGCAAATCTGGAATATACTACTGCACTTATAATATATGTGAACTCTAAAAGGGTGTAAACAATCTTGAAGATGCCATTGAAAAAAAACATTTTGCTACATTTTTACGATCTGAACCTGGAGACATTTAAACATCTCTGCTCATCATGCAGAGGGACAGGAAATGTCTAAATCAACACATTCTTTTTAACATTGCGCTGTCATCATTATGTTGTTTTAAAATAAAAAAAGTCGTAGAAAAAGCATGAAAGAAAAAACAGAAACGGATGCATTCCAAAAACTCCATCTGCATCATAATGGGGGAGATGTATTAACATTTTAACTGAAAGAATGTGTGAATATAACTCCATTATTGTACGCATATACAAGATAGAAAAGTGATGTATGGTGATGTAGAGTTTGAGACATCTCATTGTAATATGTGATAATTCCTACTTAATCCTTTTATTTACCCTCCCCAAATCGCAAGCTTTTACCCACGGTGCTACGCTTGGGCAAAGATCTTAATACCTTGGCACATTGCTTTGGTACATCACCAAGGAGTAAAATAGCCTATCCTCTTTGCCAAGTTTAACAAAAAATCACACGAGTCAGTGACAAGAGGCAGAGACATCCATTCATGCTTCTTATCTATTGGTTTGATATCACACACACAACCCTCTTCCCACACCATCCCTATTCCCACACCCTCCCACTTCCCACACACTCCCACTTCCCTCCCAACACCCTCCCTCTTCCTACACCCTCCCACTTCCCACACCCACCCTCTTCCCTCTCCCTACACCCTCCCACTTCCCACACCCTCCCTCTTCCCACACCCTCCCACTTCACACACCCTCCCACTTCCCACACCCTCCCACTTCCCACACCCTCCCTCTTCCCTCCCTACACCCTCCCTCTTCCTACAACCTCTCCCTACACCTCCCTCTTCCCACACCCTCCCGCTTCCCTCCCTACACCCTCCCTCTTCCTACAACCTCTCCCTACATCTCCCACTTCCCATACCCTCCCTCTTCCCTCCCTACACCCTCCCTCTTCCTACAACCTCTCCCTACACCTCCCTCTTCCCACACCCTCCCTCTTCTTACAACACACGCCTTCGTCTTCCTACACAACCCTCCCTGCTTTAACCCATCTCTCTTCTCTCTGTACAACCCTTCCTCCTTCCTACCACCCTCCCTCTTTCCTTTCCTCTTCCCACACAACGCCTTCTTTCCTAACACCTCGCTTCTTGCTTCGAATCTCCCAACCCTCCTTGCCTCAGCCTACACTCGCTTCCTTCTCCTACAACCTCCCTATTATCTGCGCCCCCTGCCCTGGTCACCCTCCCATCTCCTCCCTCTCCCTCCCTGCACCCTCCATCTTCCCTCTCCCTGCAGCCTCCCTCTTTTATCTCCCTACACCCTCCCTCTTCCCACACCCTTCTTCCCACACCCTCCCTCTTCCTTCACCCTCCATCTTCCTAGACCCTCCTATTTCCCATTATCCTCACACCTCTCTTCCCGCTCCCTCTCTCCATCCTCTTCCCCTCCATTTCCCTAGCAAAACCCTACCCTCTTCCTACAACAAACCCAACCATCCCTCTTTTCCCTCTCCCTAATCCTCCCCTCCCTACGCCCTCCTCTCCCTACCAAAAATCCTCCCTCTCCCTACACCCTCCCTCTCCTTCTCCTACATCCCCCTCTTCCCTCTCCCTACAACCCCCTCTTCCATCTTTCTCCTACACACCTTCCCTCTCGGTTCCCGCTACAATACTCCCTCTTCCCTCTCCCTACACCCCCCCTCTTCCCTCTCCCTACACACCTCCCTCTGCCCTCTCCCTACAACCCCCATCTTCCCTCTCCTCCCTACCCCCTCCCCTTTTCCTTCTCCCTACATCCCCCCTCTTCGCTCTCCCTACAACCCGCGCCTCCCCCCTACAACCGCCCCTCTTATTCCTTCCCACACCCTCCCTCTTCCCTCTCCCTACACCCCCCCCTCTTCCCTCTCCCTACACCCCCCTCTTCCCTCTCCCTACACCCCCCTCTTTCTTCTCCCTACACCCCCTCTTCCTTTTCCCTACAACCCCCCTCTTCCTTTTCCCTACAACCCCCCCATCTTCCCTCTCCCTACACCCCCCCCTCTTCTATCTCCCCACAGCGTCCCCCCGTCATTGCCCGCTCTCCCCACGCCCCCCTCTTTCCCTTCTCCCCCAGAAGGACCCTCCGCTCTTCCCTCTCCTACACCGCCCCTCTTCCCTCTCCCCACACCCACACCTCGCCCGTCCTCCCTCGTCCTACACCCGCGACACACCGTCCCCTCTTCCCGTCTCCCTACCCACCCCACCCCCACCCACCGTCCCTCTTCCCTCTTCGTTCCCCACACCCTCCCCTCTTATTCCCTCTCTCCCTACCACATCCCCCCTCTTTGTCCCCTCTCCCCTCCTGAGTGGAGCTTCCACCTCTTCCCCTCCCTGACAACCCCCCTCTTGTCGTCCTCTCCCTACCGCCCCCGCCTCGCCTCTTCCCTCTCCCTCACATGACCCCCCCTCTTTCATTCTCACATCCCCTCTACTCACCCCCCCACCCTCTTCCCTGTTTTTCCCTACAACCCCCCTCTTCCCTCTCCCTACAACCCCATCTTCCCTCTCCCTATCCCCACACCCCCCCTCTTCCCTCTCCCCACACCCCCCTCTTCCCTGAGTAGATTACAGAGATAGTGTGACCTTTCCTCCCACAAAGCATGATTCTGGGTTGGAAGTTTTATGCATCAAGCATAATATGAGATGTACAAAAAAAAGAAAAATGGAAATGTGTGGTGCTCTAAAAGAAACCTCAAAATATTTGTTGCAAAAAACTATAATGTTCAATGTGCCATATGATGTTCCTGAGATGAAACCCCCCAGTAAACAATAAGTAGAAAACAGTCCAACATGAATCACTTCTCCATTATAATCTGACTAGTGGGCTAGGACCCCCACAAACACTGCAGTAAGGGGCCACACAATGAATAAAAGTGTCCCAACATAGAATATCAGAATGGAGTGTATGCCAGTGATGAAAATAACTCACTTTTGGAGTGGATGTTGTCCATGTAGATATGAAACCTTCCTCTTCCAGTGGGGGGTGTGCATCCGATTTTTCTGATGGAGATAAACGCAAAGGCAAGGAAAAAGCAGGCACCGTTTCTCAGGGAAAAAGCAAGAAAAATTGAATAAAGTCAAGGAGAGCGTTTGCCCTAAAAAAATGATTATTTAATGGAACCAACAAACAAATACAGCTACATTACGGGGTACAAGAGACCCCCACCAACGCGTTTCGTAGCAATAGTTGTTAAACTAAACGTGTGAGCATGCAATGAGTAGATTACAAAGATAGTGTGACCTTTCCTCCCACAAAGCATGATTCTGGGTTGGAAGTTTTATGCATCAAGCATAATATGAGATGTACATTACCTGACAAATACCTATATAACGTTATGTGTTTTTCTTCTGAAAGGGAGAACTTGGAGATCCTGGAGACGTAGGGGTTCCTGGACAAGTGGGACAGCGAGGAGTAGTGGTTAGAGAATATATTTTTTTTATGGAACATTTGAACAGTCAAACAGAACTCAGTGATGGAATTCAGAAGCATTTTGTAAATGGACAGAAGGATAATTTCACCACCTTGAGTGCTTAGTGGTCTAGCATGATGGCCAGCTTGTGCCGAACCTTATTGTCTAACAATGCTAGAAGTGGCTCCTGATTTAGAACAGAATATTGCACAGTACAAGCACAATGAGTTCCAGGCCAATATTGCTACATGACATTTGATGTCTTTTGCGTTCACAAGTAGCATTCCCCCGACCCCTATTGCTGTTTGTTATAATTCAGACACTTGCATTATATTATGTTTTTACAGGGAGAAGATGGTAGGTCTGGCTATGGTGCACCTGGAAAAAAAGGAGCAAAGGTGGGTTCAGATCTTAACCACAGTACAACATGCTCATTATATTATTAAGTAACACAATAGCTATCCTAAAACACACACTACATGTACAAATCTTAAGTCCACTCCCCCTCTGAGGCCTACGCCCCTTTACATTACGTTAATCTATTTGTAAGATAACATCATGTTAAGAGTAATGCTGTATCCCCAAAGGACAGTAACATAACATTTAGTCATGTTTTGTCCTGGAAAGTGTAAAGCGCTTACTATAAAGGACGTTGGTGATAATCACATGCAAGGTTATATGCAAATGAGGCGTATCTTCTCCTACCCACAAACCTCTGTAAACACAGACTTATATTTTTAAGTCATAGCTATACAGTGTTGCTCCCATGCAGACCATGAAATAGGGCCCTTGCAGTATGTAGATTGGCTATAATGCCACAATTAGGCATGATTTAAATGACAGAATGATTTACACTGCACTGTGCTGTAGATGTTAAGTATATTTATAGAGTCTGTTTCATCACACCAATCCTGTCGCGTAGCAGGTAGGGAATTGGTTGTTTAAATGGAGATGTTGTTTAAATCGGGAGCCACACTCAGACCACGTTATAATCGGATCCGTGTTGTAGTGGATTGTGCTGGAATGGGGTTGAGCTGTATATATACATACACACACACATAAACACACACACACATATCTATATATACACACACATATCTAGATCTATCTATCTAGATCTATCTATCTAGATCTATCTATCTAGATCTATCTATCTATCTAGATCTATCTATCTATCTAGATCTATCTATCTATCTAGATCTATCTATCTATCTAGATCTATCTAGATCTATCTATCTATCTAGATCTATCTATCTAGATCTATCTATCTATCTATCTATCTCGATCTATCTATCTAGTGCTATCTATCTATCTAGATCTATCTATCTATCTAGATCTATCTATCTATCTAGATCTATCGATCTATCTATCTAGATCTATCTATCTATCTAGATCTATCTATCTATCTAGATCTATCTATCTATCTAGATCTATCTATCTATCTAGATCTATCAATATATCTATCTATCTATCTAGATCTATCTATCTAGCTAGATCTATCTATCTATCTCTCTATCTAGATCTGTCTAGATCTATCTATCTATCTAGATCTATCTAGATCTATCTAGATCTATCTAGATCTAGATATATCTATCTCTATCTAGATATATCTATCTCTATCTAGATATATCTATATCTATCTAGATATATCTAGATATAGATATAGATAGATATATATATATATATATATATATATATATATATATATATAGATAGAGAGATATAGATATAGATAGAGAGATATAGATAGAGAGATATAGATATAGATAGAGAGATATAGATATAGAGATATATAGATATAGAGAGAGATATAGATAGAGAGATATAGAGATAGAGAGGTATATAGATAGAGAGATAGATAGATAGATAGATAGATAGATAGATAGATAGATAGATAGATAGCGAGATAGAGATAGAGATATATACAGTGAAGATGATTAGGTGTGCAAAATGTGTCAAATTAAGTGAGAGAAATGTAACAATAAATGCTGCCATAGTGTCAAAACTATACACAATAGTAAGAAAATAAATAGGGAAAGGGAAACACAGGCGCAAATAATGTAAAGACAAAGAGGTAGCCAGACCAGAGTATCAGGGACACATGACAATGGGAACAAAGTATAGTAACCAAATTCACGATGAGCCTGTAAAAATGAAAAAAGAAGCCAATATGTTGAAGTAAGCTTGTACTGAGCTTATGCGCAAAAGATGAAGACTACTTACAAAGTAAGCAGATGTTAACAGGCATGTAGGATACATATGCTCCTCTCCAAAGTGCAGGCAGCTTGTGTTGACTTCACCTGGCAGCATATGGCAAATGACAGACAAAGACAGAAGAGAGAGAGAGAGAGAGAGGAGGAGCGAGCTATATATTATATATATATATATATATATATATATATATATAATATTTATATATATATAAGACAGCCGCCCTGTAACTAACATACCCCAAATTGTGCAACTTCTGTCCTGACTAGCAAGACGACCCACCCTGCACCAGATTGCATATAACAATCATAAAATATGTACATTGTGGTATGGAACAGGATGATGAAATATAATATAACGTATTAAAAATAAAAATGAAAAACGTGAAAAATAGTGCAAACATATAATTAATTAGTATATATATATATATATCGGATACCATGTTCACTCAGTGAACATAACGTCATATCTTATGCTTCCTGATTTAAGAGAGTTTTGTGGATTTAGGCCTCAAAGAATAAAATACCTATAAGTATATTCACTGAAGGGCGACAGTCATAATTGCTCATTAACAGCCAGACTCTTGAATGGTTTTTGATTAAAAATGTATAGAGTATTTTAGCGCAATGTTCTTTTTTTAGTTGATCCTCACTGCACTGCTTCATAACATTTAACATCTCTGTAAGCGTTACATTTGTACCTGTGTGTATATAAAGTGTATTACATTCATTTTACTTTGATTAACAATTGTATAATGTACATTTACATCCACAGGGACACGTGGGATGCATAGGCCATGGTGGCTTTAAGGTACAATGCATGATACAAGAAAAAAGTGAATTGCGCTCTAAAAAATGTGTTAATGTGCTCTTAGTGATATTAATACAAATAAGATAACTGTTTACAATATGAGAGGTTTTATGCTGCTGCGCTCGTGGTACACGCTCCACAACCAAACTAATGCAAAAACAAAGAAGAGACAGCGCAAAAAACCTCATTGTGCAATATTTAAACAAATTGTATTGGTAATGCGTGAGTTCACACGTACACAATATAGTTAGATTTAAGCAGAACATTTTGGACATGTACCAATCTGTGCTAGGCGGTGGTACAGGACTTCTAGGTTAGCTGGCTTTCCCACAGGTGCTGGAAACAGCATGGCAGGTACAGCAGTCGTCACGCGCAGGGGAACTGCCACTCCAGATGAGAGAACACTTTCGATACCGAGTGTTTACGGTGGAAAGTCCTATCAACTGTATCCAGCCTCTGCACCACCAGCTTCAAAACGCCACCGGGGCGGAGGATGATTCGGCTATGTATGCCGCGCAGGGACCTCACCGTCAGCCGCTTGCTCGGAGAAAGCTAGACGCCCATCTGTGAACGTCATGGGCGGCGTCAGCGTCGTGCGCGAGTGAGTCACTGCTGTCCTCCTCCTCCTCTCCTCTCTCCTCTCCTCTCTCCTCTCCTCTCGAGAGGAGAGGAGGACAGCAGTGACTCACTCGCGCACGACGCTGACGCCGCCCGATGCGTCACAGATGTGCGTCTAGCTTTCTCCGAGCAGCGGCTGACGGTGAGGTTCCCTGCAGGGGCATACATAGCCGAATCATCCTCCGCCCCGTGGCGTTTTGAAGCTGGTGTGCAGAGGGCTGGATACAGTTGAAGGACTTTCCACCGTAACACTATGGTTCGGAGTGTCTCCATCGGGAGTGGGCAGTTCCCCTGCGGTGACGACTGCTGTACCCTGCATGCTGTTTCCACGAGACCTGTGAGAAGCCAGCTAACCTAGAAGTCCTGTACCCCGAGCACAGATTGGTAACATGTCCATAACATGTTCTGCTTAAATCTAACTATATTGATGTACGTGTGATACTCACCAGTTTACCAATACAATTTTGTTTAAATATTGCACAATGAGGTTTTTTGCGCTGTCTCTTTCTTTGTTTTTACAATGCATGATACATATGTAAGATCAGGTCCTTTCTATATATCACTTTTACCATACTTTTGTTATGTACTTTTGCTGTCTTACTAGTTACTATAAAAGATCGTTTATGACGTCTCTTGAATTAGTGAACAAACTGACTGTTTTGTCAGCCTGGAAACATTTTATTAGGCTACCAGAAACATGCCTTTCTTATGATTTGTTCTATATATGGAAACTGAGCCAATATAAACATAACTAAATTATTATCACACCATACTTTATGATTTTAATAATGTCCAAGACACTGTATATCACAATATTGTTTCTTTGATGGAAGTCACAAGTATTGTGGTTCTCACGCATATCAATTCACTGATTCACTGATTCCCTTAAGACTGGAAGAGAATTTGAGGAAGCTAGGCCACCGGGGGATTAAGCTTGTGAGAAGCTAGTGAGAGAAGGGGCATGATCTGCAGCTCTGCTCACACCTAAGCTCTCTTTCTTCACAGTCAAATTAATTATTGAATCTCTGCTGTCTCACACTTTAATCTGGTCTGTAACTGTTACATAAGCCTATAATATACATCTTCTCTAACTGTGCATGCAATGTATTGTATATAATGTATACCCTGTTCATTTATGTAACGGTATTTGTAACCATGTACAGGTAAACCCCGTTATAGCGCGGTTTTCACGTGGCTCCCGTTTAAAAAAAAAAAAATTAATTAAAAAAAAAAAAAATTACATTTTTTTTTGCACACTGCACACACTGCACACTCTCACTGCACACTCTCTCACTGCACCACTGCACACACTCTCACTGCACCACTGCATACACTCTCAAAGCACACAATCTCACTGCACACACTCTCACTGCACCACTGCACACACTTTCACTGCACCACTGCACACACTCTCACTGCACACACTCACTGCACACACTCACTGCACACACTCTCACTGCACCACTGCACACACTCTCACTGCACACACACTCACTGCACACACTGCACACTGCACACACTCCCAGCACACTGCTCACAGCACACACTCTCACTACACACTCTCACAGCACACTCTCACAGCACACAGCACACTCTCACAGCACTCACAGCACACTCTCACAGCACTCAGCTCTCACAGCACACAGCACACACTCACAGCACACAGCACTCACAGCACACAGCTCTCACAGCACACAGCTATCACAGCACACAGCTCTCACAGCACACAGCACTCACAGCACACTCTCACAGCACTCACAGCACACTACACCACACCTCCCACTCTCCCTCCCTACCTTTGGTGTCGGCTACTGAGATCGGAGCGGAGATGACATCAGGAGGAGGGGGGTGTCGGGAGGATGGGGGGGTGAGTGAGGAGCAGGCTGGGACTTGGAGGGCCGCGTGGGCTATACCGCGGAGGGCCGGTAGGTGTGGGTGCCTGGGGGGGGAGGAAATGGATGCCGGTGGTGGGAGGTAAGGAGCTGGTTGCAGCTGGACTCGCCGTTGCTAGGGGACGTGTAGGGCTTCCGGCCACCTCTTCCTTCCTTCCTTCCTTCCCTCCTCAATCCCTCCCTCCCGATCAGGCGCGCAGCGGCCATTTTTTTTTAAATTAGCGCGACCCCGGGTCTAGCGCGGTCGGACTGGGTGGCCCCCGAGGATTTACGGGGTTTACCTGTATTATTTGTCATATATACTATGCCCAGGACATACTTGAAAACGAGAGGTAACTCTCAATGTATTACTTCCTGGTAAAACATTTTATAAATAAATAAATTGTTATGAATGCATGCACATTTATTCCCAATGGTTTCCAAATCTATATGGTACCTACCATTATATAATCTGCGCCATGTTCGGTAACGGCTTTAAGTCTCTGATGGAAGTCTGTCTAACTTCTAATTCTGTTCGTCTTACAGGGAAATTAAACAAGGAAATTGATTACCCGTTTGTCCCATTGCAGGGAATACATGGAGATCCTGGGGTGATAGGGGAACGTGGAGCAAAGGGAATCACTGGAAGAACTGTAAATAGCATGACATTGTGTTACATACAGTACTGTATACTGTATGCATATATACTTGCATGGTCACATCACTCATTTCAATTTCGTGTCATCTAAGTGCAGTCTGTTTAAAGACGAGCAGTACATTATCATGTCATTTCCCAAAAAAGGAGTTGGAGGTATTTCATATTAGAAAATATGTAATTATAGACAAAAAAAAGAAGAAAACAGCACTTTATCTCAAATTAAAATTGAATTTTTCGTTCTTTTAAAACTTCATACTTAAAATATTCAATTTCCTTACTTCAAATTGCAAAGCCAGTAGTATAACCAGCCTCACACTGATGAGACCCAAAGGGTTGAAACAGCTGCCTGTGAGTAGGTTTACTGGCTATGTACTTCTTTAACCCAGGATGTGCTGAAAAGCTGTGTAATGCGGCAGGCATAGGTTTATAGGGGTCCATGTTAACATGGATTTGAAGCAAAAGGTGACAGTGTGTGCTCATTTGAATGTCATTTCCCAGAATCCCTTGCAAAGTGGAAGCACTTTGTGCTAGCAGATAATGGTGAAAAGCAGGGTTGTAGACCTGTCTAAGACATATGAATGTGCTCACAAGTGATATTTTCGTGTGCTGATTACTATATAACTAAGTCACTCACTACATGCCATAAATTGACACAGATAGAGCAATACTTACATTACTGTATCACTGGAACTTGCGGTTCATAAGAAAAGTATAGACATTAAGTAAAATGGTACCGTACCGAGAATTAGGAGCACAGCATAAAACAGGTAGGGGCAGCCATCCCGCTATAATGTAAGAGCACAACTCCTTAATGTAAGCTTCATTTTTGGCGAACGTCATTGATGTGGTTTGCCATCACTTTAGCTTTCTCTGATGCCTGATGTTGATGTTAGCAAAACTGTCCCAAATGTGTTTGTGTAATGTATTAACATTTCGGAGGCGATCGAGAGAGGGAGAAGGAGGTGTGTTTACAAGTAATTCTCTGTATGTTGTATATAGTGCTTTTGAGATTTATACAGTAAGTCAATGGGAGCACTTATAAATAAAGTAGGTCTCCCTCTCTGTTATATTCTTCAACTGGAGAGTCTAGGTCTCTACAGTCTCATTTTGCTTCTTGTCTTATAAAGAATTCCATCTGTACATTTTTTGTGCATTAATCATTTGACTATTTTGTTGTGTTATTGCATTTTAATTGAGCTTAATTCAATTATTAAAAACACAGATGTCAATTAAAGTTACTAAGCGTAAGAGCTTTGTATGTCCCATTATATCTAACATCAATTAGTACAGTAATGACTCCAAATATTAATGGCTTCTATTCGTTCCTATGATTAGTTTTATGGATTCTATTAAAATGTATATTGTTTGCTGTAGTTTTCGACAACCCACAAAACTGGGAGAATCCTATTTAGTGCCAGAGAACAGTTACTTTATATCATGTTTGATCGCATAGTATTCATAGAAGCATTATGTCAAATTTCTATAAGCATTATTTAATCCCATTAGATTCCTTAAATACTTAAATATTATTTTAATATTGAGTTATTATATATATATATATCACATCAGCAATATTGATACTTTACCAAAAAGAGCAAAGACTTTTAAAAATAAATCCCTTTTGAGAAACAATCAAAAAAACTTATTGGAACTTCCCCCCCCCCCCCCCAATACCATCACACTTTGAGCACTGCCCTTTTAGAGCCACATCTGTATAGTAATTATGTTTACAGTATAGTTGTATTTGTGAAATATTGTTATACGACCTAAAAATGCAGTAGTAGAATTGTTATTGCTGATGCCCATGTAGCTTTATGTGCTTTTGGTGACAGGCTGGTACTATATGTTTGGTTATGACCTTTACATTTTAACGCTATGTTTTAGGTTTTAATTGACCCCGGTGATGTTGGATTTCCAGGAGCACCAGGACCTCCAGGAAGAAGGGTAAATAAAGTAACCCTGATCCACCCTTTCACTTTGTCTAGTTTTGAGCTCTGCAAAGATATATAAAGTACCACATATCTATCAACTGGGACTGTATGTAACATGTATTTACACATAGACCGATACATATTAGAGACAGCATTTTTTTAAATTTAAAGTGAACTCTCTTTCACGTTGTACTCATTTGCAAGTTGGTATAAGGTGGTTTGTGTGAGCTGTTCTCTGCTTATGCCATGATTGATTTGGGGAGTAGTTACGGGATCAGACAGGGAAAGCTTGCTCAGTGCAGTATTGTAATGGGGTGTATCAACAAATGCATCTGTAGCTGAGTCTACAGCTCAAATAACAATTTTCATACAGAGCAATTTGAAACAAACGAAAGCACTTGCAAACTGGGTCGTCTTTGCTAAATATTCCCCAATGTGCGAGTGCGATTGTAATGATCTATTTATTTGTTCAACAAGAAAAACATAGAGTTGACAGGTGCACCCCAACAATACATCAATGAAATCCTGCACTCCCATGGCTCAACAAGTACATGTTAGCATTGAAAGGTCATTTTCACTTCCTTGTTCCCTGTTCGAAATTCCTTTATCGTTGTTTTCACTCCTTAGACACAGATCTTTGTGCCATCTTCAGAATGGCAAACTTTTACCCTGCCTCATTCCCTACTTGTGATCCTTTCCTATGAGGCGCTCCTTAAATTGGCAAACCCTCTACCATATGACAAACTGGCTGAAGCCTTCCGGGGAGCTAGCACTACAATACCTTTAATATAGGTCAGGGGTGGCCAACTCCAGTCTCCCACCAACAGGCCAGGTTTTAAGGATATCCCTGTTTCAGCATAAGTGGCTCAATCAGTGGCGCAGTCAACGACTTTGCCACTGACTGAGCACCTGTGCTCGAGCAGGGATATATCCTTAAAACCTAACCTGTTAGTAGCCCTTGAGGACCGGAGTTTACCAATCCTGATATAGATAAGAAAAGCTGTGTGGCGTCTATTGACTTGAGTTAGACTCCAATATGGAAACTCACAGGAATCGTAAGGACAACAGTGATGATGTGGATTCCTCCTGGGGTTTTTAGGCTAGCAATAAAAAAGAGAGATGTTATCACATGAAACGTTAGCTTCTGATAGTAGTCATTTACAAAAGGCTTTCAAGAAGTGGAGACAAACTGTTTACAACCCAGCATTGTTGCGGGGGGCTCCGTCCGTGTTCATGTGGAAGCTACTTATTTTGACTTTTCTCTAACGCGCTACTCCCCAATAAACTCACTAATAGAGCCCGTGTAGGAACTTAGGGTGGACACCCATCCCAGACCTACAACTGGGTCCTTCTGAAAGCAAACATATAGGGGAACGAAGAGGAAGACCAACAAAGGGTGCAAAACACGAATGGGAGCAGTAACGCTGGCAGCCAGGGTAGTAAGGTCTGTTTGAAATGCTTTGTTTAAAAAGAAAGGTTTTTCATTTCTTTCTGAATTGTATTGTATGTCTTTATTTATTGTATGTCTTTATTTATCTGAATGGAAGTAAAACATCCTGATTTCTTAAACCGAGGCTCAATCAGTTGATGGGCGATGGCAGATCTAGGAGCCCATGGGATGTGATATTCAAAGCAAGCAAACAGCAATATTACTGTATTAAGCCACTTTCTCAGACATCTCTTTACCTACATCTGTTTATTACATATTGTCCAAATTACTTGCCTAGGACACATTATTCCTGGGCTGCCACTTGGACAATTAACAATGATTTACAATTTATAGCTCCACCTAGCATTTCATTTCTTTATATATTGTACTTTCTTTTTCTTTTAGGGAAGCAAAGGAGACAAGGGTCAGACGGCACTGTCTGTATGTATTCCTGATATTATTCTATTAATTACTGTAATATTCTTTCAACCTTATTTAGTAATGTCCTCAAATTAATAATGTCCATACACCCTGTACATCAGCATATTTTACTGACATATTCCTGGGGATTAACATAAACCCAGATCATTTATTTTGTCTGTGACCTGGACACAGGAGCTGATTGAAAAGAAAGATGACAAGGCACCTGTGTTTTAAACAATTGCCGGAATTTTCAACACGTTCATTTTATTTTAGAATATTAGGAGTTTTTACTATTTTCTCTAATTGCATTTTGAGGTTCTCCTTTTCCCCAGTTACCAACTGTGCTTGATATGAACAAAACTCACATGTCATAAGCCTCAACTTCTTAACATGTCTAGCATATTATTTTTATGAATCTAATTTTTTAAGTACAGCATTTATTACAATTTTACAATGCATTTTATGTATGTAATACTGTATATCATGGGAAATAATGTGATTCTAAAACACAGCCTGCATTGGGTTCGATTTGGTGTCTGTAACATCAGAAGCCTAAGGCTAAGGCCCCGCTCCCTCCGTCAGCGCTCCCGCACTGCAGACAGGCGGGGCGCTGACAGACACAGACCGCGATATGCGGTCTGTAGGGAGCGGGAGCCGGAGCGGGAGGTGGGCGGGAGTGGGAGGTTTGAGCGGGAGGGGGGGGCGTAGCTTGAGTGGAGGGACCCGCTACTCTCCCCCCCCTCCCTCCCTCCACGGGCTCAGGCTGGCACTCATACACACACACACAGACACACACACACAGACAGAGGCAGGCACTCAAGCACTCAGACACACACATACACACACACACACACAGACACGCTGCTTTCCCCCCACACTCCTCCCCGCTCCCCGAAGCCTCTCCTCCTCATTGGCTCACAGCCACACCACGTGACGCGTCAACGCTAGGGATCACCCTTCTCTTGTATCCCGTAGCGGCTGACGCGTCACAGCGTGTAGTGAGCTGTGCAGCCAGGGGGGACCGGGACCGGCTTGGGAGGATTCCCCTGCTGGTGGGGAACTCGCGTGTGGCCGCCCGCGCCGCCGGGCGCACTGGGTCCCAGGCCTTATGAACAGTATTCTAGCATTTATAGTATATAAAATTAACTGATAGATACAGTAACGTAAGATGCATGACTTATCTTGATTCCAAAACAGAAAGATTATACTAATAATGCATTGTTATGACAAGTACTTATGTTTTTCACACAGCCATGTGAGCTCATTGACTATGTGCGTGATAAATGTTGTAAGTATGTTTTCTTTTTGCTTTATGCTAGTGTTGTAATATTAATATTTTGTTACATTGTTCAGTGGAAACAATGGTTGGGGTATAATTACTGTAGGAATACAGTTATGGTTAAGCTAAGATTAGAGTTGCATAACAAACCCTAACTCTAGCCCAAACGCAAGTGTAGCCCATCCATAATGCTACATTATACCCATACACTATCATTCTCAAACGGGACTCCCTACACATTTGCAGCAATTTGCATATTGAGTGACAATCTCCTAAAGGAACGTGTACAAAAAGTTATGTGAATTGTGAAACTTTCATTCCAGTTTAAGAAAAAAGTACTTTTGAATGTGAGGGGCAGTTCTGCCTCCTTTTATAGTGTGCAAAACACAAAAAATCAGCACGAACTGAGCCACCAAGGGAACAATCAGGTCTGATATATCCATTTGTATCCATTTGTCCATAATGGTTTTGATTTCATCTATCGCATAGTGGTCCACCTTGACTGAAAGTTACTATTATCTCCAACTGTTCTCATATTAGCACATATGTGCGATAAATGTGGATTTTACCATGCATATTATTTTAATATTGAGTTATAATACATATATGCATGATTGCGTAGTATTAATAGAAGCATTATGTCTAATTCCTATAAGCATTATTTCATCCAATTATATTCTTTAATTCATTGTTATACAAGTGGATGTTCCGTCATTGAAGTCTGCCTTGTATTTTGTTAAGTTTCGTTCTGCAGGATATCACCTAAAGGGGATATAATATATATATAATCTACTCTAGGTATTTTTATATGCATGATGGGTTTCAGAATATTCAATGACTATATTACATAACTACATGCAAAGACAAACTGTATTAATGAAATTGAAGAACTTGGGGGAGAGGGGGGACTAGCATTCAAAGTAATGTTTTAGAAATGATTATATTTTAGAACAATGATGAACATGTATCTTTTTTTTCTTCCAGCATGTTCACAAGGTGAGTAGTAGAGCTGATTTTCATTCTACTGCCTTTTATTCCATTGCAATTTGCCTAAGTAACAATTAATGAATATAATGTTGGAACTTCTGCAATTGGTAAACTGACTTCTGTTGTCACATCCGGGACATCTTTTAAGGCTCTCCCTACAGTTTCCATTTGCATTGTATTTACTTATAATGGACCTAAATAGTAGGGATACACAAATGTCTACATTTTAGCTTTTCAAAAAAAATTCACGATCTCTTAAATTTAGCGTTTTCATGAAAACAATCACATTGCTCATTCTTGCCAGATTACAGCAAAATGTTGCAAAATTGCAAAATGGCAGTACATGAGAAGACATGCGACATGATGCCATTTTCTAGAATAGTGTGGATGTCTTCAAATTTGCTTATCAAAATATTGGCACAAACACCTTTTTGCAAATTTTGCCCTACAGGTAGTTTGCAAACTTCCACAAAAAAATCTCACAACTCTACTATTTGAAACACAAATGAAGATGTTGTCCTGAATACTAGGTTACATGGGAGTAGGAGGCCTTGGTGCCATCTGACCTAAATTCAAAAGAAGACCCTTGCTTATTAGTACACTTCTATTCCCTAGAAAATAATTACAGTATGTCATTCTCACTTTGTGTGTACAGACTATACTAAAAAAACAGATTTTTTTCCCCGACTTTGTTGGACCAACCTGAACATTGAATATTCCTGGTAGATGATGTTGTACATAGACATTTGTTAGTGACAACAAAAGTCTTTTTTCCTGCTGAATGTTGCATCCCCAGAAGGCAATGTACAAAAGGCCAGTGAAGAGTTTTAGATTGGTCCAACATAAGGTGTAACAAACTATGCCAAATCTAATTTTCTCCCAGACCAACAGAGCTGCTACCACTCTGTACTGATATAGTAAGCAACAGAAATGATGTTCTTTCTGTGCCACAGTAAATTGCAATGTATACTGCACACTAAAGAACAGATTAAGAAGATATTCAAAGTTTGAGAAACTACGAGAATTAAA
The DNA here is from genome assembly GCA_036426205.1 of Ascaphus truei. Classification (NCBI taxonomy): domain Eukaryota; kingdom Metazoa; phylum Chordata; class Amphibia; order Anura; family Ascaphidae; genus Ascaphus; species Ascaphus truei. Next base: position 104,920 of record WSYH01001410.1, on the reverse strand, counting down.
TGTATTGTTTACGTTTTCCAGGCAAACCAAAGTGCCCTGTGTATCCAACAGAATTGGTGTTTGCACTAGATATGTCCAATGATGTCACACCAGGGATATTTACAAGAATGATAGACATTGTCACAGCTATTTTGAGCAACATCACAGTCAGAGAAAGTAACTGCCCAGTTGGGGCACAAGTCGCTATAGTGTCTTATAACTCAAACACCAAGTACAACATCCGTTTCTCCGACTTCCAAAGCAAGGAGGGCTTAATGAGAGCTGTGAGAAGCATACCTTTGGAGAAGACCTCCAGGGGTCGAGACATTGGCAGTGGCATGAGGTTTGTAGCCAGAAACATCTTTAAGAGATCCCTTCAAGGTGCCACTGTAAGGAAAATTGCAGTGTTTTTCAGCAATGGTCGCTCATACGATGAAGTCTCCATCAACACAGCAGTCATGGAATACAGTGCACTTGGTATTATTCCGGTGGTTATTGCATTCACCCCTCTACCTGCTGTCGAACGTGCCTTCAAAGTAAGATTTTATATGTATCTAAATCTTTCAACAGAGCACTGATGTCTATGTACATAAGGATCCCATTCCATGTTACTATTTAGGTTGCTATTTATTTTTTGTTAGAAAAGCTTTTTACCGTTCTCAATAAACACTAGGTTATTTGGAACAAAAAGACTACTTTTATGTCTTGCAAATCGTTTGCAGCTTTCTTTATTTCAGTACGTACTGTAAATGTCTATGTTAGTTACATCTCAAATGCACATTCTTTTTATTCAACTGAATTTCGTTACACAGAATTTCACAGATATTTATCACCTACTCTGGGAAGATAATACAGCCAGCTCACCCATGGAGATTGTGCCTGAATAATAATTAGAATAGTCTGATGGCAGAATAATAATTGAAAGGCCAAAACGTAAGAACGTTAAGCAACATTTCAGGATTTCATTTTGGGAATGAATTTCCCAGGAATTGGGAGATACTTTAACTAGTACCAGTAAAATAAACGTTAACCATAAAACAAAGACAAATTAAAGACAATATAGGCTATCATCGTAATAATGCCCTAATAACAGGGCATTGTCGCTTTCAATGCAGATGTAGCTGCCGTTATTACACGATAGCACATTAATATTGGTGTGAGTTTGAATGCGCTATTCTAGGATTTTGTATTGTTTTCGGCAAACACATTGAGTGGTGACACCAAATGGCAGAATTCTGTGCGTTAACGCATGCTAAAAAGTGCAATAACATCTGCTACATCTGTAGAGTACTGTCAGTACAGTAGCTCAATGTGTGAGACTGTATTACAAGTGCCTGTCTTAGCCGTCTATGTTAGTTTATAATGTTTTTAATCTCCCAGTGTTGCATGGAAATTCCCTGAGCCAAGTACGCCCCATAGAGAAAGTTACTTGATTCACCGTACATCTACTATCTAGAAGTCACCATCAGTTACTTCCTCTATGGAATATTTCCCAAACCAATAACGTCAGAATCTGACTGTTTAGACAGCTGCTGTTCTAAGGCCGATTCAATATCATATTATAGCACCATGCATTATGCACAGTAGTCGGCATGTTGTTTACGCTAATTTCAATGCAAACATGATTTGAAAATAATATTACTTGGTTTCGTTTATTGTAGATTTTATACATTTTAGGTCAGACACCTTCACTAATGAACAGATCAGACCTGTCAATTCTCAATGGTTTTCTGTAAATCTGACCGATTTGACTGTAGTTCAGTTTTTTGACATACTGTAAGCAGTCCCATAGATTTCAATCTGGGTCTCACTCATAAAAAATCTGTGCTATTCCCTTTGTGACATTTTTGGTCCAGAGCTCCAAATCTCACTGACTTGGGTTTCTGGAGATTGATATCTCTAAGGCTGGGTCCATAGAGGGGGAAGCCGCGCTGAGCCGTGCGGACGCTCAGTGATGAGCCCCGTCATCCTCAATGAGGATGTCTTGAGAGGGGGCTCCCGCGAGCATCCGCAGGCGTGCTGAGGCGCAGGGATTTTCAGCCGACAGCAGAGCCTGTTTCTCAGCGTGCTGTCGACTGAAACCACCCAATCAGCGTGAAGCAGCTTCATGACGTCGACGCCGTGATGTTGACGTCGGCGCATCTCGGGCTATTGGCCCAGCTACGTCACTGCCCCGCCTCCCAATCGCGTACGCTGGCTCGCCCGCCAGTCCATGGAATCGCTCCTGACCGAGCAGGCTAATAAGATAAAATCAAAAAGGTAGAGAGTGTTTAATTGCTTTTTTGGCTGTATAGAATGTAGTAGCCCTAAACAGGTTATTGCGCAGTGTGTACATAAATAGCAGTATTACCACCATTTAAAATTAGACGTGTACAGTAAAAAATAATTAGAGGTAGAAAAAACACAATTGAATGGATTAACCCCTTTATTTATACAGGAATGTTGTTTAATATACAGTAGACCCATACAAAATAGCCTCTAGCATTGTTCCAATCAATCAAAATGAAACTGTGGTTGTGTAATATTAGGGTAATATTTAGTAGGTAAACTGTGGTTGTGTAATATTAGGGTAAAGTTTAGTGACTATACAGTAGCTTGCTCGTGAACCTTTATCTAGCATGTGTAATATATTTAACAATACATTATCGGGTCCAATATTCTAATAGGTGCGTCTCCCATGTACTACTGTGCTGTTTACTGAAACCCTTTAGAGCAGGGGTAGGCAACTCCAGTCCTCAAGGGCCACCAACAGGTCAAGTTTTCAGGATATCCCTGCTTCAGCACTGGTGGCTCAGTTAGTCCCTGCTTCAGCACAGGTAGCTCAATGATTGAGCCACCTGTGCTGAAGCAGGGATAACCTGAAAACCTGACCTGTTGGTAGCTCTTGAAGGACCGGAGTTGGCCACCCCTGCTTTAGAGTACGTAAGTGAGAGGTAGGGAAAGAAAACATTACATACTGTATCATGAAGGAGAAACAATCTTATTTTTCATCTATACAGATGGATTCGACGGGAAAATTTCAGGTGATTGACATTCCTGTGAATGTGGACTACAAGCCATTCATGAAAACACTTCAGCTGTGCACACTCTGTTTCGGTAAGAATTGGCAGCATTCATGTAACAATGACATAAGTAGCCTTTTTAACTGTTCCCCGCTGCCAGGGATTGCTAAGGAAACAGACTTCCGGCAATCCCCGGCCACAGAAAAAGCAGCCACGAGCAGCCAGTTAATTAAAATGCAGGTCCTGCAGCTGCCCGAGACTGTGATCCGTCCCCGGAGACGCAAGAAAATGCACGAGTCGGGCTGTAGACTAGTTGTTCGGTTTTGTCAAGGATTGTAAATAGATGTAAATGGCATGATCTAAAGCAGGGGTGGGCAAATCCAGTCCTCAAGGGCCACCAGACGGTCAGGTTTTCAGGATATTGCTGCTTCAGCACAGATGGCTCAATCAGTGGCTCAGTCTTTGAGCGGCCTGTGCTGAAGCAGTGTTATCCTGAAAACGTGGCCTGTTGGTGGCCCTTGAGGACTGGAGTTGCCCATCACTGATCTAAATACACAAGTGCAACCACCACTATACTGGGAGGCCAATGTAGATAGGATCTGCATTGGTAACCTGTTATTGATGTGGTTAGAAAGGACAGGTGTGACTAAGAATATTAAGTGACGCCGTTTCATAGATGCTGGGAAACAGTTCAGCTCGATTCAAATACTGTAAATGGTACTAAAATCTCACCTGGATGGGTTCACTGCATAGAGAATATAGCCCACAATTAAATTAACCAAACACTCAGACTATGGGGCTTATTCGGTAAGCTCCGTTGGTTAGTGCTGTACCGAGCGATCTGCACATAAAGCCCGATTGACTTGAATGGGTCTTTCCATGCAGAACGCACGGTAAAGCTCTAATGGAGCTTACAGAATAATCCCCTGTGTGTCAGAGCAGAGTACAGGGACAAGGAGAAGCAAGTTAAATAGTGCACTGCAAACTCTCGAGGTAACAGATAGAAAAGATTTCAGAATAATTTTCCAGTACAGTTTATGTATTTGTTTTTATATCTATCTCAATGTATCTGTTTTGTTTATCCATCTGAACGTGTCTTCAGCCTAGTTCCAGATTAGACATGTAAAACAATGCTTGCTTAAATTCTCTCCTGAGAGGTTTTACATTGTGAATCATTACTTTTTTTTCCAGATAGATGTAAACCAGACACTTTGTGTGTAGAAAACAAATCCCCTCTACAAACGTCGTTCATGGACATTGCTTTTCTTCTGGATAGCTCCTACAATGTGAAACGTGATGAATTTGAGGCAGCAAGAGGCTTCATAAGCACGGTGCTGGGTCACTTTGATATTGCTTCAGAACCAAGGACATCTATTACAGGTGACAGGGTAGCTCTAGTGAGCCACGCTCCTCCTGGCTTTACACCAAGCAAGCAAGAAAGTCCACACATTGAGTTTGACTTATTATCTTACAACAGCAAGATTCTGATGAAGAGACACATCCAGGAGACTGTACGCCAGCTAAAAGGTCCACCAGCCCTTGGCTTTACATTGAAATGGACAATTGATAACGTGATGTCACAGGCTCCCAATCTCAGGAAACAGAAGGCTTTCATCATAATATTATCTGGAGAGACGAGCCAGTGGGACAAGCAAACACTTAGTGAGGCCTCTCTGAAAGCCAAATGTCAAGGTTATGCTATATTTGTGCTTTCCATTGGTAAAGCATATAATAACACTGAACTGGTGGAGCTTGCTAGCCTCCCCTTGGACCATCACCTCCTCCAGCTTGGCAGAATTCATAAGCCAGATCTTGGATATGCTGTTGGATTTATAGAACCTTTTCTAAATTCCATAAGACGTAAGTGCGCCAAAAATTAACACTCTCTAGCTACCAGACTTACTCACCAGAGTAGACTAAATATATTCTAAGGTGAAATGACTTACCAAATGTAGGGGCCTATTCACTAGACTTCGATAAGTGCATTAATGCTGGTAAAGTGCCCTTTTCAAGCGATATTGCATGTGTAGCTACTATATTCCCAAAGCTTCCATAACAGGGCAATATCGCACTAAAACGGCTTTTTAACGAGCTTTAACACTCTGGCTGTACGAATGCCCAAACTCGCATGTTTTGCCTGTAACTGCTATTCACTCCGTTCCGAAATGCATAACGCACTATAAACACTCGCATTCTTTTCTCGCAATCTAAAGGGTGGCGAGATCAGAATCGCGATTTGCATATCACAGAGTTTATTTTATTTTAACTGCATAGGATTGAATCCGAGGGTCTCCGGTGCTGACCCACATTCATTTCAGCTCCGGAGACCGCCAGATTCAATCCTAGGTAATAAAAATAAAATTACAGCCAGCTTCATTACCTTAGCGGTTAACTGCTGCGGTAATGAAGGGGTTAAATAGCAGGAACTTCTTTGTTGTTGGTATAAAGGGGGTGGGTGAAACTTGTAGTTGCCCCAGGTGGGTGTTTAGGTCTTCCAGGAGGGCTGCAGAGGGGTTGACCCCTTCATTACCTTAGCAGTTACAACTGCTATGGTAATGAAAAGGTTAACCCCTCGTGCTACCCTCCCACAAGGCCTAAACACCCACCTGAGGGCAACTACCCCCTTCACACACCCCCTCTACCAACAACACCACACCGCAATGGGCAAAAGTGCTATTAGCCAAAGATGGTTGATAGCGCTTTTCTCCATTCAAAAAACCATTTTCACACAACTTTCTTATAGTGCGGTAAGAACATGCAAACCCGATTAGTAATGCACTGAACTTACCAAAGATTAGTGAATAGACTGCTCAGTTTGAACTTTTTTTGTAATTTAATATACACTTAGCAGTTTTTCAAATTAAGCCTTTCGAAAGCCAAGCTCTCACTGGCAATATGCAGGAGTAGTACATACCTGACACAGTGTTTATCAAGATTACTGTAATTATTTATTACATATGCAGTATTTAAACAGGTATTGTTAATACAGTATGCAAGCACAAATGCACAGGTGTGTAACTATTATAATTTTTCATAATGTGCCTATCTATTGTGCCATTCCGTAGAATTAGGTGCAAACACAACAACAAAAATGGCAACCTCGACATAGACTGGTAGAGTAGATATGGAAGACCCTATTCCAAGGGTCTTACAGTCTAAAAGATGGATGTGAATGTAAGGTACAAGGGAAGAAGGAGGTTGGTAAACATTTCTAGCTGAGCACAGTTATGGGTAATTTATCCCATTTTCCGCATGATATATTGCACCAGAAATGCCCCAACACATTTAAAGAAAACTGCAAGCCAAGCCCAACCACTACTGAAGCCCAACTGTAATGCTACATTAACTCTGTACAGGCATACCCCGGTTTAAGGACACTCACTTTAAGTACACTCGCGAGTAAGTACATATCGCCCAATAGGCAAACGGCAGCTCGCGCATGCGCCTGTCAGCACGTCCTTAACAGCAATACCGGCTCCCTACCTGTACCGAAGCTGTGCGCAAGCGGGGAGACTATAGAGCCTGTTAGTGTATACTATTGTTTTCCATAGCGACTCCTTAAGCATTAGTGACTATAAAAATTGTCCAGATTCCCTATTCCTGAATGTAGCTAATATTGAAAGAAAAAAAGAAAAGGAAAAAAAAGAACCAAAAAACCCAATCTTATAATTGCAGTAAGCATGTTACTGCACATCTGGCTCTTTGTAATAAGCATGACATATATGTTTCTAACAGCTGCTCGATATAAAACAACTAGCCACGATGGGCTAAGAGGCCTGGGCAGTAAGGGACCTGGCCGCTCGTGAATGTCTATCTTCAAGGCAGCAGGTGTAATCCCCTAACCCGGGGCACATTGGTGCCCCCACCGTTCCCAATCAGTAAACCCAATAATGCTGTGGGTGGGTTTTGGTGTTATGGCAGAGTCAGGAGGGTGAGGATTGAGAATAGCAGGAGGATGATGCAAGTATAGGCTTCCATGAATTATTCATTGGTCATATTATTACATTAATGTGTATGGCTAAATTATTCATTCTTAATTCCATAATGAGATTAATTTGTGTGGTGTAAACTGACTACTGATTGATGGTTCCATAGCGCGTGTGTCTGTGTGTGTGATATATATATATATATATATATATATACACATACTGTACAGTACATATGGACACATCGATATATACATGTATGTAAGTAGGGTATGCAAGTGTATATCTTAATTTCAAAAGAAACAAATGCAATACCTGTTCCATTGACATTAAACTAGTTTATTTTTACAACATTCTATGGAAGCTCCTTTTTTGTTCCACCAGTGTATATGAATCACAATGAAAGCCTGGCATTAAAGCACATGGCCTGGCAAACATGTCAAAGCAGATTCATCTCAATTATTTTTTTTATGTGCATTTTCATAGATAAATAAACTGCGGATCTGCAAGGTACTAGTGGTTTGGCCTTACTCATTCACAGCTGTAATCTATTTGCTGTCATATTCTGGTATATTAACAGACGCAGTCAACAAATACCCACCAGCCGAGCTCAGGAGCAGATGCGCCAGGCTAACGTCACAGGACAACGACCGAAATAAAAGAGAGCTGTGAGTTGCACATTTTTATATTGGCTTCATATTTTCTGTCTTTTTCAGAGTGCAGTATAATGTTCGTAAAAGATAACATATAAATATAATGTACACAATATTATAAATCTAGGCAGAGCTTAGAATTTGAAGGGAAGAACAGGGTGGTGAGTGTAAAGACAAGGATTTTGGACCAAGAGTGGTTGGCAGTGTTAATGTTCTGTGGCAGCTCAATAATAGTATGGTACTGTATGTGTGCGCTGTCTTGCGCTCTGGGTAAGTGCTGACACACAGTCTTACCTGTGTGTGTTAGTGCCGTATTATGGAAAGGTAAATATGTGGTGCCGCTTAGCAAGGGGTGGGGAACCCAGAGGCATTACGTGGAAATCGTCTTACGTCTGTCTTGGTCACCCCGCTCCCGTATTGCTTTGACAAGCGAATGTTCATGAGGCACTGTGGCTTAGATGGTCCCGTCCTGGCAGCTACGTGTGAGCAGCGCCTACAGCAGCGAAAACCTCCCACACTCCTCCTGTTGGCGTGCATCCTAGAACCGATGGATTGAAGGTGGGAAAGAAGCGACAAGCATCCGGAGCAGCAGCACAAAAAACGGCAATGATTGAAAGTCAAAACCCACGGTCAGGAAAAAAGGGGGTCTTTATTGAAAACCACAGCTGAGACAAGCAGTCCCCATGTTCTCCCTCCTACGCGTTTCACGCCGCTAGGTCAAGGGAGCAGGTGACCGAACATACATTATAAAGACCCCGCCAAAGCGCAGGTGCAAACAATGAAAATGCGAAAAACATGAAGCAACCAATCATGGTCGTATGGGTGTTACCCTCAGGGACCTATACTAGTGCTAAGCAGAGTGAACATAAACAAATCATGGCATTTATTAATAATAATAATATATAAACATTCATAGAGAATTCAACGAAAGCTAAATGTATATACTCAGCAACACTAGATGTGACACGGTGTTGTCAGATTATGAAGAGAAAAATATCTCTAAATAAAACAATGTTATTGAGATCAGATAATAAGTATCTGGTATCTCCATGTTATATATGGTGGTGTGAAAAAGAAAGTACACCCTCTTTGAATTCTATGGTTTTATATATCAGGACATAATAACAATCATCTGTTCCTTAGCGGGTCTTAAAATTAGGTAAATACAATCTCAGATGAACGACAACACGTGACATATTACACCGTGTCATGATTTATTTATGTAATATTATTGTTATGTAATAAACAAATGTAAATCGAAGGTTTGCGTATTAACGCTATTCTGAAAGGTTTTCGTTTTTAACATATGTGGACAGATTTTACACCGTCCACATTTGTATGAACCTTTCAAGGTCGGAAAGAAAGTTTTGGGAGCTTTAGAACTTAACGGCCTCAACATACTTGGTAAAAGTATGCTGCCTAAAGTAGGTGCTTTCCTAAGCACTATCTTGGGAGCAACGCTAACTAAATCACGTATCAGGGGATCAAGAGTTAATGTGCCTGAATGTTTTTTGACAATTGAAGTGATCGTATTGGCTTGTTCAATGTAATTCGTAATGAAATATGGTGGATCTGGTTTAGATCTCCCTAAATTTTCTTGTGGGTCTCTAACTCTATTAGGTAGTGACCCTCGTTTATTCCTATTCATAGATATGAGCTCCTCCCTTTTTGTTGTAAATGCTAAGTCATAAGCCTCTGTTAAATCTTTCTGGTTATATATAGCCTTTCGCAATGAACCGATCCATAAGATCAATTGATTTGTTTTTTAAATCCTCTATTGATGAACAGTTCCTGCGTAAACACAGGAACTGTCCCTGGGGAATACCCCTAAAGAGGGGGCTACATGCAACTTCTTGCATGTACAGTAGCAACGAGCTCCAATAATTTTCCTTCCTATAGATGTCTGATTGCACCATTGTGTTGGTGTCCACATATAGGTACAGATCTAAGAATTGTATGTGTTGTTGACGATAGTTATGAGTGAATTTAATTTAAGATTCAACTCATTATTCTCCAAGTATTTGAAAAATTCTAGCAACCCATCCACGGAACCGTTCCAAACTGGAAGACCAAGAGTGGTTGGTAGTGTTAATCTTCTGTGGCTGCTCAATAATAGCTTGCATGCTCTTCTTTTGGTATTTATGGAAGGGTTGTAAGGACATTAGGTAGGATGTGGCGTAAACTGAGTTTTTAGTTCATGTTTAAATCTATGAAGGGTGAAGTAGACTCTGATGTTGCTGGACACTGGTTTTCAAAGGCAAAAAGCAACCCGGGGAAGATGACAGGAGTAAGTCATGGGAAGAATAGAGACCCTGCGCTGGGAAGTATTTAGAAATATATTGTCAGCCTGTGTCTTGGGGAGCTTTGTTGGTGAAGGCTAGAATCTTCAATTTGATTCTAAATACTATAAGTAACCACCAGTGTAGGAGTGTTTACTAAGGAGCAGCAAAGGAAGGTAAATGAGCCTGGCAACAGCATCTTGGTCAAATCGGCGTAAGGTGAGAGAAAGTGGGTTGTTGTAGTAAAAATGGAGCATTCTGACTGATTTAGAACTTTGGTTGATTTTGGTTGAGAATGGCGCGCATTCTATCAATATTACAGACACGTGCAGCATGTACACCGTGGGTTGTCAAAGATGATCACTGCAATGACTAACTATATGTAGCGCTTTACCCTGGCTAGAGTCCTGTATGGTGCTCGGTACCTGTTTGGCTCAGGACATGCTGAGTGTTCCGTGAGGACATGGGGAAACAGGACATGCTCACGGTGATCCTGGATGTTCTTTCTTGGTGCCAGCGCCTCCAGCCATAGTGGGCTCCAGTAGAAATGAAGGCAATCCCCACCATGACAGTCTTTCATCCCCATACATTTAGCCAACAGATTGCGACTCAGCCAGATATATAAAAAGGGATGGTCTTTATTCTGCAGCCACTGCATGATGTTCTTACTGCGATTGCAATCAGTTGTCAGGATAGCTTCCAGGCTCCTGGATGTACAGGCCTGCTGGTAATGATGAGGCCTCACTAGAGTAGTGATTGCACCCAGTCCATGAGGGACTGAGCACATGTCTTCCTCCCAGCTGGGAGGCGACTTGGCTTACATCGTCATCCTTTGAAGGGGAAGAGGGAATGCCTAAACCCCACCCTGTGAGGGCTGGGTTCATCTCTATAATTTAGGACACCTCCTCTTTGGTGCAAAAGGGGAGGCCACAGGATCTGCATCCTTATTGGACATACACAGACTCCCATGTTATCTCAACTTCTGCCACTCAAAGAGGCTGTAAGAGGAGGGGAAAACCCTACAGGATAGCATGTCACCCTCTGGATCTTACATGACAGGGAAGGCAGAAAGGTAGCTTGCCCAGCCATAGCCACATATAGTTTAAGGTATGATTGAATAAATGGTTTGATCTCTATGAATGAGTGGGGACTTTGGGATAGGTGTACAATTGTATGGTGGAAAATGTGGAGTTCTGTTTTGAACATGTTGAATTTAAGGTAGAAATGAAATATCAAACAATTGTTTATATATTAAACAATATATAGTTCCCCAAGGTGTTTAATTAGTATGCATGTATTACTCAATGGGACCCCTTCATGCACAATATTACATAATACTAGTAAGTTGATTTTTCATAACTGAACTTTGGCTTCTTAACAGGAACTTTGTTCTTAAATATGTGCATCAGTTTATTATCAGTTAAAAATATTATTGTCTATTCATCAAAGTCTCCTTTCTGCAAAATAGGGGCAAAATTGAAGCAAAAATTAGCTCAGATTTAGAAAATTAAAGTAACCCCACTAAAATCTATGGGATATGGGATTTTTTCTTTTGATTAATCTAGTACAATTTATTTTACCATATTTGCCCCACTTTTGACATTTTTGATAGACATAGAGATGGTTGTGTTTTTAAAATGATGTACTGTACTATGTTTGTCTAAACATAACACACACTCGAACATAGTCAACGGCGGATTTCCAATTGTGCCGCCCCATGGCACTTGCCTGTGTCTGCCGCCTCCTTGGTGCCACCCTCCTGCTTCTTTGGAATCCCGTTGTCAAATGAGGGCGCGACTTCCCCAAAGTGATGTCATACAGCGACGCGTTGCCATGGAAATGCGGCGTCATTTCGTTATTTGTTGTCGTGATGACACGTGGCCATATTACATCATGGTGGGGGTGTCCGCAGCATCATTTCATGCCGGGATTCCAAAGGAGCAGAAGGGCGGCACCAAGGACGTGTCCGACACAGGCAAATAGCTTCCCATTAGGTCCGATAGGCCTGACGGCGCAGCAAAAAAATTTGTGGAAGTTTTTTCTGACCCCAAATTTTGCCGCCTTAGACCCGGGCCTAATGGGAAATCTGACACTGAACATAGTTGAATAATTTATTTTTGATTGTAAAAAGGAAAATATTTACATTTCAAGAAAAGTCATATGCAGAACAGTATAAACAGGATCTGGTTGCAATTTGCAAAGAGGATTATACAGTTACTGTACTTTTTTTCTCTCTGTGGTTTCCACAATTAGATTATCTCAAGATGTTACAGAAGGACTTGGCCGACACAAGGCTGAATCAGCACATCAAACACAATTGAACTGGTCCGTTAAGGACAAAAGTGGTGACCTTCCAAGTATTGGAGCTTTGATAACCTGAGGCCTGACCAATGTCAAGAGAGAACATATCACGTCTCATGCTCCCGGTAAGAAAACAAGAAGCAAAGACAATTATTAACTACAGTAGCTTAGATTCCTGTTTAGTATTTATAATGTCATGCTTAGTGATGTTGCTTTATGACATACAGATGTAGCCAACCTTATTGCAACCCGTGGCGAAATCCCGCTGGTGAAATGACGGGACCGGCCCACCCCCTTATTGCAGGCGGTAGATTGAAAACAATGGCCATTTCTCTCACTGGTGCGTTGCGTGTGTCCTGATGCAGTGCAACACGGATTGCCGTAACGTTGGCTACATCTGTATCTTAATATTCAACTGTCGGATATTATTTTCTTGCTGGTTTAAATAATGTTCCTATGTCTCTTCATTTTCAGGTAACAGGGAAAGAAGGTGAAATGCTAAATGACTACATGAATGCTGAATTCCGTACCAAAAAGAACAATGCTGACCTGCCTTCTCTCTCCAAAAATGATGAAACCACTGTGTTAATTTTTTTTTTAACTTTATATTTGTTTCATTTTTCAAAGGCATAGCAGGTGTCTACACATTTTGTTACACTTATTATCTTCTGTAACTTGTCTAAACCTTTTTTGTATAACATAACACACATACAGACAGACACACAAGACAATGACGAGGGAAGGAAAGTCACACGAGGAAAGGGAGGACAGGGAGGGGGGCTGGGGGGTCGCTGGATTCCTGCTCTGTGATGGACACTACTCAACTGTTTCCTTCTTCCGATTGACGGGAACTCCGATTCCACTCCTTGCCTTTGAGGGCTTACCCTATCTTTTACACCTATTTCTTATACAATTTTCTTCATAGCCTATTTCTGTCTCTACAGTCTCCACCCATCCCTTAAATACAGACTGTCAGAGGAGAACTCATCAATTCCTATCAAAGCCAGACGGAGGTATTGTTCACCCCTGGGATGTCCGTTTGTGCCAACCACGGCAGCCAAACCTTTTGGAAATTTGAGCCAGTGTCGTTAACCAAACTTGCCAACTTTTCCATCTGGCAGACAAACCAAATTCTATTCCAAATCTTTTCAATAGTTGGAATTGTGTTCTGTTTCCACAATGCTGCGGTCTCACATCTCATTGCGGTCACAAAGTGAGGGATTAATTTATTCCCTGCTCTTGTTAGCACTTCCAGTGTCTTAACAGGAATAGCCAGGGATCTAATGGAATTTCGAGGCCCAAGATCCTCTGAAGCCAATTCTGAATCTGATCCAATATCGGGATCAAACGAGGACAAGACCATAACGTGCAACAAATCCCCCGGCTCTCCACATTGTCTAGGACACAAGGGGGGAGTAACCGGGTACAAATTTAGATAATTTGACCGGGGTGAGATACCACCTCATTAAGACCTTATATGAGTTATCCTTTAACGTCGTACAGATGGAGCTTTTAGTCGCTGCGTTAAGTATCTCTGTCCAGTCATCGTCTTCTAATGTCCTACCTAAATCTTCTTCCCACTGAGTCGTATCTTAGCCTCTGTCTATGGTTTTTGCCAGGATCGATCAGTTCTCTATTTAGCCTAGAGGTTAGTCCCCGTGTGTCGTGTCCCTGCACACAGAGTGTTTCAAAATTCGTCAATGGCGGACGTATTGTGTGTTTGGTATAAAATGCCCGGATCTGGAAATATATAAAAAATTCAATGTTGGGAATGTCTTTATCTGACTGAATCTGTTGAAATGTATTGATGTTGTCTCTGCCCTCAAGATATTTTAGTCTCTTAAACCCACCCTGTTTCCAGCGTGTAAATTTCCTTTCCTCCAACCCAGGAGCACAACTGTGTTAATTTTAAAGTCAAATAGGCTACAGCAGTGTAGCATAAGCTAAGTAACCAACAAACTAAATTCTGAGATTCATTTTATTAATCCATAGTTAACCAATTAACCAAGCTATTTTTATCACTAAGGCACCCGCTTAGGTATGTTTTTCCCTTAAAATCTTGCCTGTTTGGTAGTCCTTGAGAAATTAGTTTGGACATCCCTGATTTACAGTAAAGAAGAAAGTATGTTCAGTCCTCCAGGAAAAAAGGAAATTAATTCTTATTAAAACACACACTCAGTTTATTTCCATTTCATTTGCTGATTTTCTGTTTGTGTCCCTAAAGATGAGAGCAAGCAAATAGTTGTAGGTTCATTTAATGTATTCCTATGTAGGAGATCACAAAGTGTAGTAATATTATATATCACAATGCTATATTAACATTTCAGGTTACCCAATAGGCTTAAGAGCTTTCACAGTATATCTTCATTTTTTTTAACATGTCCTGACTTGGTAGCCAATGATAAAGTCCTGTATAAGGCCTGGGTAACTCAGCTCTGTAAATCATAATAAGATCTGACCTAAAACAGGAATGGACATTATGTTCCCTGACGTAACATGGTGTACACAAAGCTAAGTATATGCAAAAACTATGCCCACCCTAGATCTCATTAGCATAGGCTTAATGTCTTGCTATTGTTGTATAACGTTGTGTTATCTTCCAATAATGTGATGTTATGTCAGTCTGTGCGTTACTTTTAACCAGAAATCTGGCTTTTGCTAAAAATGAAGAGAGCAGAGGCGAGGGAAATAACGCTATATTATTTAAATCAGGCCTAACTGTGGATGGGAGTAATGCCAAGTTTAGGTATAACATAAATAACGTAACGTTTTAAGTCCCTTCATTAACCTTTAACAGACCTTATTGGGTGATATGGTTACACCTCATTTGCATGTAATTTGCATCTCATTATCCGTAACATCTGGTATAGTTAACGCTATGCGCTTTACGGGAGAAACCATGACTTAATGTTATGTTATTGTGGATGCAGCGTTACTCTGAATGCGACATTAAGTTACATTAGTGGCGTACCTTAACAGAGTTTAGTGCACGTAGGACTTCGTGATAAATTAAAGAGGACATTTATTTTTACAGTATATACCACCAAATATGTCCCTTCTGGAACAAAGGTGCTACGGGTGGAACAAAAACCTGTTTTTTTTTTTTTTTTAATTCTGATGGTTCACTTAGGCAGACATTCAAGATTGCCTAATTATTCTGGTGTTTACAGTGCTTCCTGTGCCTTGCTATGCTGAGGTTCCCAAAACCGAGCATACAGTACTAATGCTAAAGCAATATGACACCTCCAACAGCGTATGGGTTAGGGCCCAATTAATCATGCCTTATCCCAGTGGTTTTCAACCTGTGTTCCGTGGAACTCTGGTTAATTCAGTGGAACTAGTTGTATTCTGTGGCACTCTGGGCATTCTGAGGAAGGTTATCAGAAGCTGCATGAAAAATGTGATAACGAATCTAGGCATATTACGTTAAAATGCAGTATACGTTTTGTTTTCTATCTTTTTTTATTTAAAAACTAAGCAAATATTTTGAAATATGCTATGCAACAATGTTAGCATCCCTGTGTAATATAGAAAAGATGGTCTTTATACAAAAAAATACATCAAATAAAATATATATGACCTACTGTATTAGACTAGAGTAATAATATTCTTAGGTAAAAGGGATAGCTAAGCAATGGTTTCCTGTAGTCAGAGGGCTCCGGGAGTTTTCGTGAGGTTGAAAATCACTATTTTACCAAAAGAATGCAAAGTGGCAGGTCCATTTTCAGTGGGTAACCACTTTTGAGCGTTTACCTGTATTATTACATTAACTCCAACTTAAAGATTCAGAAAAGTGTTTGCGAATGCTGCAACCCTTCCTCCGCAATGTCTAAATGTTGATATTTGTCAAGATCGCTGTACTTTGCATTTGAGATAGAATTCAATGCATATCGTTCCAAATAAAGTTAGTTATTTCTATACAGTGTTTCCTTTCACTTTTTGGGGGCAAGTTTCTCTGTCAAAGTGGCTTTTGATATTGTACAATTGTTAGAACCGTTATAAATAAGAAAAATATTAAAAGGCCACGTCTGCAGCTGATGTGCGAGGAAAAGAGATCTGCCCGCTTCGCAATATATGTATATGCTCAATTCTTAACTTTCTGTATTACAGGAACCAAAACTCTCCCCTTGTTAATCTCTGACACTCTACTCTTCTTTGGAGTGGAGTATCTGTAACACTTTCATGGGGTTTTCTATGGAAACTGGGGGAAAAGCCAGATAAAATGTGCTTACCCCTCCTCAAAACCTCCTGGAATCTGAGGGGAAAACACATATCTCTGCCCCTTTATATAACCTAGTTAGATGGGAAAACTCCACCCTAGTTACAGGGCAGAACACGGACAGGGAAAAGGGAGACCAAAAAGCGCACCAGCACAAACGGAGCAGGAAGAACCCAAGACAAAAAAATGATTGAAAGGGCACTTTAATGTGGCAAAAGACCCATCCAATGCATTTCGAACGTCGCAGCGTTCTTAAAGAAGGTTCTTCCTGCTCCGTTTGTGCTGGTGCGCTTTTTGGTCTCCCTTTTCCCTTATTGCATTGAGTGATGCACAGCCTCCTGCCTGCCTGCCTCCAGGATGTGAGTATTTGGTATATTTTTCAGGGGAACCTGCCAATGAGACTGATGTGAGTGGGTTGCACCACACACCACCTGTCTCTAGGGATAGTACTCATTATATGACACATAGGTACTATATCTGGTTAGTCCCTGGTACAGGTTCTGCTTATTTCATTTTGAGATATACCTGCATTTGAGCGCTTCAGCTATTTTCCATACAGAACACGGACAGATATGTTGCACAAGGATCACACCATATCATGTGACCGTTCTAGCAGCTTCTGGAAGCCAGTCTGTACCATACACTGACCTTTAGAAAGGATCCTAATATTAACAACTATATAACAAATGGGGCCGGTGAGGATTAACCCCTACACTGCCTGCAGGGACCAGGACTGACTGGGTTTTTAACTTGTAGAAAGGGTGCTACATACATATGTGTGTAGACATATAATATACTATAGAAGGATTAATAAACATTTTATTGATTTAGATATGTCATTTACTTACTGTATGTAGCGCACTTTCCCCCACCCCCTGTGAGATAAGGCATCTACGGTGTGTGTGTGTGAGTTACCTGTGGCTGGCAGGAGACCTGAACCTCTGCCGCTGGGAGCCTGGGGTGTACCTGATTCGAATAGTGACAGCGCCTCCACCTGCGTAGGATCCCAACTAACCCTGTGCAAGACCATATATGTACAACACACACTGATGCAATAAAACAATAGCACTTTACTGTGGACATATATGCAATAACAAACAATGATAACGATAATACTACTGGTTACAGCTAACCATACAGCCTCGCACAGCCATATCCCTCCACCGTCTTACCCCACACCATGCAGTACCTGATGGGGCCCTCGGCACCCAACCACCCTAGTGTCTACAAGAGTTTAACCCCCACCCCTATATGAGGTCAGCACTGCCACTATGGTGTGCGTTACTTGGTTGGTGCACTTGGTGATGTAGGTACCTGCCGGGTGCTCCAGCACCCGGGCAACCGACTGGGAGATCAATGGGATCCGTTGATCCAGCGATATCATCCACTATGCTTCCCGCCTCCGCGTGGGTGGTATCCAGCTGGAGTGTCCCACGTATGGATTGTCTCTATCCCTGGCAGGGTGATCAAGTCCCAGATCACAATCCTCGAGGTGCACAGCGTTGCAGCTGTGTCCCTGAACTTAAATAGCTAATGGGGCAGTGTACCTACCTAAGGGCCTGTCCCTGTAGCAGTCACAATCTGAGTCTATGAGTCAGGGCCTAGCTGGGGCCTAGGGGGATGTCTGGCCTAGTGCAGGAGTCATAGACCCCTGCACATGCCTCCAACCCCTATCCTGTCCCAGCACCGACTAACGTGGTCTCTCCATGTGAAATGGATCAATCCCCTGGTGCAGGAAATGCTGCAGCCCTATTGGCTCTGCTTGAACACCTGATTGACTGCCCCTGTGCATGCTGGGGACTGTAGTCTTCTTGAGAGCTATTCTCCCATGGGCCACCTCGCGCGCCTATCCCGCGCATGCGCCAAGCTTATTGTAATGGCCGCTGGCTATGGGGACTCACTGTGCATGCGCAACCACATTGCAGATGGAGGCGCCCTGCAGAGAGAGCCCCGGGAACCTCCGGCGACGTAGTCGCCTGCACAACTTCCCAGACACTGCTGGGATCTGCCCCCTGCCTCCGCTGCCTAGCACACCCGCGCCAAGTGGCTGACGGGGGAGACCAGGGGACCCGTACTATACTTATACCCACTATAATATATCAAAGAAGAAACAGGTGCGCAAATCACATCAGGACATGGAAAGGAAGTAGAGACACAAAATAGTGCAATATTGTCAACCCCAACAAATGAAATCAGTGTTGAAAGCTCTGAATCACCCTGAATCATTGACTACAGAGTGGCACTTTGTTGGTGACATCCAGAGGGGAAGACGACTTCATTCAGCCCAGTGCATGCTGTGACGGTCGCGGAGCAGATGCCCGATGCTGTGAATACAACTTCTGTCCAATATGACCCGGGGTTGGTCTGAATGCTCACAACAAATACACTTATGTAGTGGAATACTTGTGGTTTTAATATTAAAAGCATACTATACTATTTTGCTTGTTTCCTTTTTTGTATATGGATTCCTTCCTTTCTATGGATCTGGAGTACCTATCTGGAAACATAAGTGTTATCTCTATAACACAACAAACGCACTATACGATCTACGTTGTAACACGTGAGTGAAAATTTATAGAGCTTTCAACACTGATTTCATTTATGCATGTCGGCTGATGTGATTTGCGCAACTGTTTTTCTTCTGTTTTGATGCTGTGTTGGATTTGGTCTGAACCTGTGTCCGGGAGCTGCACTCTCTAAGGACGTATATTATTTAAATGTTATTGGTTTTAAGTGGTGTTATTTGCGCTTTTTTATTTATTTCTTCACTATAATATGAAAGATTATGTACATGAAGGCACATATTAAAGAGAGCATAGTCCCAGAGAATCAAGATGAAGCGTAGACAGCAATAATGCTAAGAAATGCCTGACTATTTATAGGTAGAAGGAATTGGCTTTGATCAGTTAGCCTTGCACAGAGTAGATTAAAAACCAGAACTGGTGCAACTCTTCACCATGCAAGAAATACAGGCTTTATCTTTCTGAATAACTTTGTACAGCAAATAAAAATACCATTTGTAGGTACATTTGCATTTCTCAGACAAGTCTGCAGCACTGTCTTTCCCCTTTATCGCTTAGCATACCCACTATAACATTTTTAATGTCTGAATAACTTTGCAACTCCAATTTAATTCTAGTATACAGTTATTATCATCTTAATGTATTTGCACTGGAATTAAACTGGAATGAGGAAAGTGTATAGGTTGTGCTTGCGTGATCATGCCAAATGGTTTAGCGTGTTTTATTTTGCTTCCTGATATTGAACACTCATTTTTGTACTTTCTAAACTTCACAAAAAAAGCTTGTTTTTATAAAGTGATAGACCACTATAGTCTAGACTCTATTCCAGATCTTTAGATGTTATCGTTAAAAAAATATATTACATATGCAGAGGAGAAGTACATGCTGTTTGGTGATAAGAATATGTTTGGTAGTTCACTTATTTTTAGACCAGGGATGGGAATTTATCACCATCTGAACTAATTTCATTTGCTCAATGCTCATATGTGGCTTACTTTTTTTAGAAGCACTAATTATTCAAGCCGAGAGGTAATAACCTTAAAACTTAACAAAAATGTATTCTCCCCATAACATGAACATTTCTCTCTGCATAATGCAGTGTGTTGGTGGTGGTGTGGTGGTGTGTGTGTGTTGTGTGGTGTGTGTGTTGTGTGTGTGTTGGTGGTGTGTGTGTGGTGTGTGTGTGGGGTGTGTGTGTGTGTGTGTGTGGTGTGTGGTTGGGTGTGTGTGTGTGTGTGTGTGTGGTTGTGTGTGTGTGGTGTGTGTGTTGGTTTCTCACTACTGCACTTCCGCCCTTTTAATTTGGATTTTTTGCGCCTGCTTGTGGTTTTTTGTTTCTTTATTGCCATGTTTCGGCGTTCTCGCTTCCACGTTCCGGTTTCCTGTCTGGTTGCCTTATCCGCCGCCGCATAAAGCAGTTCGTGGGACGGATTATCCACGCCGCCGCTCTTATCCGACGGTCACGGCCGCCAATTAACATGGGAACCGCAATCCGACGGTCCGTTAACCGACGGCGGGTTGCGGGAAGCATTCCGTCGGATAAGCGAGGACCGGCGGCACTTTCACACAATAAATCATCACAAGCTTCAATATATCTCACATAATCGAAGTAATAGATAATACCATTTTTAAATATTTATCATGGTATATTCTGGCCTATTGTATTTTTGTGGCCATTTCAGATATTTTTAAACAGTAATTTCCATTACATGTACAATAAATCATGACGTCAGGAGGTCTTTCGAGTTACCCCTCGGTACCTAGGACCCTCCCACACCACCATCTAGAATTGGGTAAAAAAAGCCACAGCTTTTTATTAAAAACATATAACCCAAATACGCAGCGTCAGATTGCACACCATGTGATATTCCACCTGCATCACCCATTATGTAGTAAGACTTCCAGAACCCACGGCGAACCACCAAGCAGGAAATGTAATGTATCACCTCCAAACCGGAATGACATCACCAAATCAGCTGCCTAGCAACTCCAGCAACGCCCTTCCCCCCTTTTAAACTGGATCACGATCACCCTTACCATTTGTGCAATCTGACACCTACCCCTCTGCCACAAATCATCGGCAGTTTTATTCCCCCCTAAAATTTTCCAGGAACCGCACTGACCCAAGCTCACTTTGGCCCTGCCCTGAAGACCCCTATTAAAAATGTTCAGAGATAGTCTGAAAGATAAAGCCATCCCTCTCCTGTATAAACCCTGACCGCTCACCCTGCAGGTTCCTGCACCAAAGAATTCCCCCCAGACTCTGGGAAAATTGGACTCCCCTCTTGTTCAGCTTTCTCCTACTTTTTTCAATTACCTTGCCATCCCTCGCTCCTTGGCAAACCTCTGCCTTGCAACTCCCTCAGACTGAACCACCACTGTAGATCTGAATGACAATATATCTGAGCTATGTCCATCTTTATTGTAAAAAAACAGATCACCTGTCGGCACCCTGGTTAGATCATTCCCCACAAGATGTCAAATTAAAACCACCACTCGGCAAGTGAGCTCCTCAGTCGCTCAACAGCTCTGGAAGTGTTTGTGTCCATTTGCATACCCCAAAGGTCCAACCATGATACCCCAAACACCAACCCTAGCAGTATAGCATAGCAGTACTAGCAGGCCCCGGTGACTCCGGCTGACTTCACTCCTGCAGCATCTGCTTCTTCACCACAGAAAATTCTTTGTCACATGCCTTAACTCATAACATTTACAGAAAAAAGGATATACCACCAACTTCCTTTTCATGGAGCATGGTGAAATCCCTTGCTCCGACAGCTCTCATAAATATGCCACCATACCCCCAACATTCTTCTCATAAGTCGTTGGGCTCCAAAAGCTTCAAGAATTTGCCCCAGTCCCTCCAGGATCCTCGTATGATGCCCACGTTTCTGGTGGTAATGTTCCCCATTAGGCACAGGACCACTAATCTTCTAACAACCACAACCGCAGGAGAGAGCAGGCCGTTAATCCATTCAGCGCCTCCACCACCCCCATGTTATCTGATCTGAATAACACCCTTTGTTGCACAACACGCGCCCCCACAGCTCCATGGTAACAACCATGGAAAGAATTCCAAAAGTCAGGTTATGGAACTGGAATGATAACGTTATAGGTTGTTGTGGTTGCATGATCATGCCAAATGATTTAGTGTGTTTTTAACAGTATTTTTGCTTCCTGATATTGAACACTAACTTTTGTACTTTTTAAACTTCACAAAAAAAGCTTGTTTTTATAAAGTGATTGACTTCACTATAGTCTCAGACTCTATTCCAGATCTTTAGATGTTATCGTTAATAAAATATATTACATATGCAGAGAAGACGTACATGTTGTTTTGGTGATAAGAATATTGTTTGCAGTTCACTTATTTTTAGACCAGCACTGTGGGGGCTATGCACTAAGCTCAATGGTTTGCGTTCTGATGTTCCAAAAAAGCACGTCCGTTAAAAGTGAGGCGGGAGTGTGATTCACTAAGGCCTTGAGCCCATTTTTAAACGTACCTGCTCAAAATAGCTCAAAATAGCCACAGTGTACGTGTTGCTTTTTTTCCCCCTGCTAGCGTTCTAACCTTCACGTACGCTAGCTGATTCTGTATCTCCATGCAAGGCTGTTACAAGGCGATCGTACACTAAATAATACATTTTAATAGTGTACATGCCAGTGTCTCCTGAGCTGAACCAGCATGTTTCAGGTCCGAGGACCCCCTACTTTCAGGAGTTACAGGCCCCGTTATGGGGTGCCGGTATCCCCTGCAGTTTAAAGCTCCCGCGTCACTGACCAGGATATTTAAATTCTGCAGGGGATACCGGCACCCCATAATGGGGCCTGTACCTCCTGAAGTAGGGGGTCCTCGGACCTGAACCAATGCGGTTCAACTCTGGAGAGCCCCTGCTCATCTACACACTGTCAAAACACAAACATAAAAATAATAATTCATTACCGTAGCGGCTATCCGCTATGGTAATGAAGCTGCATTAATGTACATTTAATAATATGTGTCGAGCAGGGGGTCCCCTGAGCTGAACCGCATGATTTCTTGCCTCAAGACCCCCTGCTTCCCGAGTACAGGCCCCGGTATGGGGCTAATCGGAGTGCCAATGTCACCGCCATCTTTATAGCGCCAAGACGCGATGTGGGCTCTATAAAGATGGCGGCGACACTGGCACCAATGCCCCAAACCGGGGCCTGTAACTCAGGAAGCAGGGGGTCCCTGAGGCAGAAATCAATGCGGTACGCACAGGGGACCCCCCTCCGGCACACTATTATAAAAATACATTAACAGCTTCAATACCTTAGCGGCTATCTGCTAAGCAATGAAGGGGGTTAAGGCCCAATAGCATGTTTATGGGGATAATTGCCCCGTAACGGGTATTCCCCCCCCCAATCACAAATAGAGTGAATGTGAGGGGGAACTTATATGTTACCAGGTGTGGTGCGTATTACTGCAGGTCATACAGAGGCTTTAACCTCCGCTGATGGAACCTGGGGTGCCTTCTCTTCTGAACGTTTCTTCGGTCAGTGGCCTCCACCTATGTAGGATTCTAGGAGTATAGAATGTTCCGTACACAGGACCCACATATAGTAACACCATACACAGGAGTAATATAAACTGTTTACTATATGCAGAATCAACACATAAACACAATACACATAGCAATAATAATAGTGACAGTGTCCTTCTATGACACTCACAGGCACAACTACCCACATGCACACTATCTCAGAGTGCCTTAACCCCCACACCTTATACCTTCCCCAACACTGTGTACCCAGAGTCCCACGAGTCAACTTAACAGACCCAGAACCTATAGGCGGGATCAGCGCCTGATGTTCAGCCCAGATAAGCGAGGACCGGCTGCACTTTCACACATAAATCATCACAAGCTTCAATATATCTCACATAATCGAAGTAATAGATAATACCATTTTTAAAATATTTATCATTTGATATATTCTGGCCTATTGTATTTAGTGGCCATTTCAGATATTTTTAAACAGTAATTTCCATTACATGTACAGTACAAATCATGACGTCAGGAGGTCTCGAGTTACCCCTCGGTATCTAGGTCACCTACCCACACCCAATAAGAGTCTAGAATTGGGATAAAAATAGCCACAGCATTTATTAAAACAACATAACCCAAATAGCAGTGTCAGATTGCACATGCATGTGATATTCCACCTGCATCACCCAGTATGTAGTATGACTCCCAAGAACCCTCCGGCAGTACCAGCCAAGCAGGAAATGTATAATGTACCACCATCCAAACCGGAATGACATCACCAGATCAGCTGCCTTAGTACAGCCCAGCAACGCCTTCCCCCCTTATTTAAACTGGATCACTGATCCACCCTTACCATGTGCAATCTGAACACTACCCTCTGCCACAAATCAGACAGTTTTACCCCCTAAAATTTTCCAGGAACCGCACTTTACCCAAAGCTCACTTTGGCCCTGCTCTGAAGACCCCTATTAAAAATGTTCAGAGATATGTCTGAAAGATAAAAGCCATCCTCCCTGTATAAACCTGACCGCTCACCCTGCAGGTTCCTGCACCTCAAAGAGATTCCCCCCAGACTCTGGAGAAATTGGACTCCCCCTTGTTCAGCTTTCTCCTACTTTTTTCAATTACCTTGCCATCCCTCGCTCCTTGGCAAACCTGCCTTGCAACTACCTCAGACCGAACCACCACTGTAGATCTGAATGACAAATATATCTGAGCTATGTCCATCTTTATTGTAAAAAAACAGATCACCTGTCGGCACCCTGGCTAGATCATTCCCCACAAGATGACAATTTAAAACCACCGGCTCGGCAAGTGACCTCCTCAGTCTCAACAGCTGTGGAAGTGTTTGTGTCCATTGCATACCCCAAAGGTCCAACCATGATACCTCAAACACCAACCCTAATATCCCCAGCTGCTTTCTGTAATGTAGGAGTCACTGCATACCCAGACTCTGCCAGGGAACTGACCTAGATAAAAGGGGTAGGGGAATATAATGACAGGCCTTAGCACAGCTTCCAGCCAACACAAACGTCTAAAGAGCTGCGACTCCCACCTGCCCATTTTCCTTATCACCTCTTCCCTAGCCGCTTTGATTGTCGCTCCTATCCTAAAAGAATGAGATGCAAACCCAGCTGGGTCAAAGCCCAACTGCTGCAAAGCTCTTCTAAAAACTTGCATAAACTGGAATCATGTAAGAGGTGCCCCAAAAAGTGAACAAAAAATGGACCCTGGACCAAAGGTCTATTAACTATAAAGTCTCTAATTGTGCTCACAGGGCAGGTTACCTCTTGATCAATAGCTGCTAAGGAGACCCACACACCCCTTCCCTGCTGTTCAGTCTTTGATCTCCTAACTGAGAACCTCACTGCTTCCTGATCCACCACAACTTCATTCCACCATAACCCCCCAGGCTGTAAACTTGAAGCCGAAACTAACTCCCCAACGCTCAACGCTCAGAAAAATGCCAACACGAAGGATGCTCTAAATAAACCCACCTCAAAACTAGAGAAGCACACTGCTGTCAGTGCCTCGCATAGCAGTACTAGCAGGCCCGGTGACTCCGGCTGACTTCTGATCCTAGAAGGTGTTATTTTCTCCACTCCTGCAGCATCTGCTTCACCAGAAAATTCTTTGTCACATGCCTTAACTCATACAATTTACAGAAAAAGGATATACCACCAACTTCCTTTTCATGGAGCATGGTGAAATCCCTTGCTCTGACAGCTCTCATAAATATGCCACCATACCCCCAACATTCTCCTCATAAGTCGTTGGGGCTCCAAAAGCTTCAAGAATTTGCCCCAGTCCCTCCAGGATCCTCGTATGATGCCCACGTTTCTGGTACCAATGACCTCCTCACCACCTCCATTACTCTTCCAAACCCAGGTTCCATAAAGGATTCAGGCACACGTGCCCCACTGCTCCTGGAACAACCTCACCTTAGAATGAGAGAGGACATTCTCCAGCACCGGAACATCCTTTGCTCTAAAGTAAATGTTCCCCATTAGGCACAGGACCACTAATCTTCTAAGCAACCACACCGCAGAAGAAGAGCAGGCCGTTAATCCATTCAGCGCCTCCACCACCCCCATGTTATCTGATCTGAATAACACCCTTTTGTTGCACAACAGCGCCCCCCCACAGCTCCATGGTAACAACCACTGGAAAGAATTCAAAAAAGTCAGGTTATGGAACTGGAATGATGAACGTTTATAGGTTGTGGTTGCATGATCATGCCAAATGATTTAGTGTGTTTTACAGTATTTTGCTTCCTGATATTGAACACTAACTTTTGTACTTTCTAAACTTCACAAAAAAAGCTTGTTTTTATAAAGTGATTGACTTCACTATAGTCTAGACTCTATTCCAGATCTTTAGATGTTATCGTTAATAAAATATATTACATATGCAGAGAAGACGTACATGTTGTTTGGTGATAAGAATATGTTTGGCAGTTCACTTATTTTTAGACCAGCACTGTGGGGGCTATGCACTAAGCTCAATGGGTTTGCGTTCTGATGTTCCAAAAAAGCACGTCCGTTAAAAAGTGAGGCCGGGGACGTGATTCACTAAGGCCTTGAGCCCATTTTTTAACGTACCTGCTCAAAATAGCTCAAAATAGCCACAGTGTACGTGTTGCTTTTTTTCCCCCTGCTAGCGTTCTTAACCTTCACGTACGCTAGCTGATTCTGTATCTCCATGCAAGGCTGTTACAGGCGATCGTACACTAAATAAATACATTTTAATAATAGTGTACATGAGCAGGGGGTCTCCTGAGCTGAACCGCATTGGTTTCAGGTCCGAGGACCCCCTACTTCAGGAGTTACAGGCCCCGTTATGGGGTGCCGGTATCCCCTGCAGTTTAAAGCTCCCGCGTCACGTGACCAGGATATTTAAATTCTGCAGGGGATACCGGCACCCCATAATGGGGCCTGTACCTCCTGAAGTAGGGGGTCCAAACCAATGCCGGTTCAACTCTGGAGAGCCCCTGCTCATCTACACTACTGTCAAAACACCACATAACAATAAACAATAATTCCGTAGCGGCTATCCGCTATGGTAATGAAGCTGCATTAATGTACATTTTAATAATAGTGTGCGGGAGCAGGGGGTCCCCTGAGCTGAACCGCATTGATTTCTGCCTCAAAGACCCCCTGCTTCCCGAGTTACAGGCCCCGGTATGGGGCATCGGAGGCCAATGTCGCCGCCATCTTTATAGCGTCCAAGACGCGACGTGGGCTCTATAAAGATGGCGGCGACACTGGCACCGATGCCCCAAACCGGGGCCTGTAACTCAGGAAGCAGGGGGTCCCTGAGGCAGAAATCAATGCGGTACAGCACAGGGGACCCCCTGCTCCGGCACACTATTAATAAAAATACATTAAAGCAGCTTCAATACCTTAGCGGCTATCTGCTAAAGCAATGAAGGGGTTAAGGCACAATAGCATGTTTATTGGGGATAATTGCCCCTGTAATGGGTATTCCCCCACCCCCAATCACAAATAGAGTGAATGTGAGAGGGAACTTATATGTTACCAGGTGTGGTGCGTATACTGCAGGTTCACAGGAGGCTTTAACCTCCGCTGATGGGAACCTGGGGTGCTTCTCTGGAACGTTTCTTCGGTCAGTGCCTCCACCTATGTAGGATTCTAGGAGTATAGAATGTTCCGTACACAGGACCCACATATAGTAACCACATACACAGGAGTATAAGTATAACTGTTTACTATATGCAGAATCAAACATAACACAATACACATAGCAATAATAATAGTGACAGTGTCCTTCTATGACACTCACAGGCACAACTACCCACATGCACACTATCTCACAGTGCCTTAACCCCCACACCTTCCCCCTTCCCCAACACCGTGTACCCAGAGTCCCACGAGTCCACTTAACAGACCCAGAACCTATAGGCGGGATCAGCGCCTGATGTACCGGTATGTTGGTGCACGATAAATACGATACCTACCCCAGTGCTCCAGCACCTGAGGCTGCAGATTCTTCACAAAGGATCCGCCGCTCTGCGATCTCCTCTGTGACGTCCTGCAACTCTGCCTGGCGGTGGGTGGCTCCCGCATGGAGTGATCCACCTTTGGAAAGTCTCTTATCTCTGCAGCCACAGAGAATGATTCCTTGTACACTGACCCTTCTTGTCAGAGCACACAGCACTGCAGCTGTGTCACTGACTGAACTGACTAAACTGACTGCTAACAGGGCAAAGTCCCTACCTAAGGGGCCTTCCCTAAAGCAGTCACAAGCTGAAGGGGAGTGGGGTCTAGCTGGGGCCTAAGAGGAGACTTCTGGCCTAGTGCAGGAGGCTACTTTCCTCCCTGCACAAACACACACTCCCCTCTCTGTGTCCCAGCTCCTAACTGACACTCCCTGTCTGCACACAACATTGTATCTTCTCCAACAGGAGAAGCTGCATGCTCTATTGGCTGTCTGGCTGCCTGTGACCAGGGTGAAAGTGCAGTCCCCAGAGGCTGCTGGGAATTGTAGTCCTTGGTACAGCTATGGGGACCGAATGCGCGATCTTTACTGCGCATGTCTGAAGCTGTAATGGCCGCCGCTACTCTTAACTGAGCATGCGCAACTTCCAAGAGCTCTTGCACACATGTAATGGCCACCTCTATGCTTGCCAACCTCTGTGCATTGCACTGCGCAGGCGCGAACTCGCGCGCCAACCTCAACATGGCCACCGCGACTGCTCTGCTTACGCGCAAGCCTCCGCACATGCGTGAACATATTAAACATGGCGGCGTCCTGCCGCAGCTGCCACTGGGAGCCCCTGGGAACGCTCTCGCCCCCGCAGCAGCACGCACCCAAGGGGGAAAGAAACCGGCAGACAGGGGGACCAGAGGGACTCTGGCTACACCCCCAATAAACATAGCAATATACAACACACAGCCCCCCACCCCCTAACACATACAGTACAGTAATGTGCGAAAAAACGATTATCCACATATGGATAATAATGCATTTGCCCATTTTAAATACATATAAATTACAATAAATACAGTAAATACATATTACACTTACCTTTTCCAGGCACCCACGATGAAGGCCATTTTCATCCTCATCTTCATCCTGCCCATGTCCTTCCGGTGCTGAAAAACATACTGTACAAAAGAATAAAAATAGTCCCTAACCCCTTAATCACCTTATAGGTCATTAACCGCTTCAGTCATTAAGGGGTTAACCCACCCTCACCCACTAACCCAGGCGGGAGGCCTACAGTAAATACCCTCCCCCACTAACCATCCCATGAGGCCTAACCACCCTCACCCACTAACCCGCTAACCCAGATGGGAGGCCTACCCATATACCCTTGGGGCCAATACCCTCTTCCCCCATCCCCAGTACCCACAAGAAAAACCAATACACAGCCCCACAATAAACATCATTATATTTATTCTATACATAACCCACCCCCTGTCCCCCCCATAAATACATGATTTATTATTTTACATACAGGGTTAATACCCCAGACCCACGGGAGTCCCCAGTGGGCCTGATGGGTCACCTCACAGATCTACAGTAGCCCAGCACCATGTTTCAAACAGGGTCTGGAGGCCTGCGGGTGGTCCCTGCTAGATGCCATGGTCCACCAGGTGGTCTCCGCGTGTCACCGTGGGCCACAATGGGGTCCCCATGGGTAGGCCCGTGGCTGTCTGGGGGCCACCGGGTCAGACCCACAGGTGTCTGAGGGGCCTTGGGTGGTTCCCACGGGGGTCTGGGGACCCACTGGTGGTCCCTACGGGTCCGCGGTGCCCCCACAGATGTGGGGCCACCGGTTCTTCCCCGCAGGTGTTCACTGTGGACCCAGCAGCCTGATACCCGTGGAAAGCCTGAGGAGACCTCTGGTGGTCTCCAGAGGTCTCCCGCAGACCAAAAGGAACCAACCCTGTATGTAAAAAATAAACCTGACCTATACATTAAATACATCAATTCCCCCCTCCCCCCAACAATACAGTACAATAATGTGCAAAATAACTATTATCCAGATATGGATAATAGATTATTTGGCCATTATGAAACACATAAAACATGCATAAATCAAAACATGAATTCTTAATCTTAAAATCACCACATTGCATGTTACAATTAATCCAGCAGCACTTGTAAAAATAAAACAACAAACCAGCAGCTACACAAATGTATATGAAATGTCACACAATTGCATTGAGTGTGTACATGATGCAATTAAACTGTGCATCATGTAACACTATGCAAAATATATGTACAAATAAAATACACTATGAACACCAATGCCATCATGAAAATCAAATAGAAACTAAGCAACATAAATACATTTACCATCAATCAATTAATCCATTTCCTAAATCAATTACAATGCAATACAATTATACAATTCCCTATTCAATTCCTAAAGCCAAACCATTGCCAAAAGAATTTTAATTGAAAGTAACCACCATCATTCTCATCTAACTACCAGAAATAAGCCATTAAAAATAACCTGTAACTAAATACAAATTACATTATTCACACCAATGTATAAATAAAGCTGATAAATACATTAGACATACATGAAAAGAACATAAACATTAGCAAAACAATCAATTATTATCCCTATATGTCTATCCATAAAGTTAGATATACATAACATACAGGGGCAATAATAGAGCATAAAAAACAATGCATTTACATCCAAAAATCACATAGAATACACCCATTCAGTGTCCGTGAATGTATGTATATCCGTAGGTACATAGACATTACATCCAATTTAGATATAAAATAAACAAATCCAATTCTTGTACACTGCCCTTCCAAATAAATAAAATATCATCAATGTAGTGACGCCAGAGCACCATGTTCGCACTGAGTGGGCAGTTGGACCATATGTAATTGTCTTCCCACATGCCCATAAATAAATTGGCATAACTCAGTGCAAACCTGGATCCCATGACAGTGCCACGTCTGCAAATAATACTGATGGTTAAAATAAAATAAATGATGTTTCAGTATAAATCTAATGCTATCAAGTAAATATGATCTATGTGATGGTGAAATGGATGCATCTTTATCTAAAGTATTGAGAATGGTTTGACAGCCCTGGTTATGGTCGATGACCGTGTAGAGAGATGTTATGTCCCCTTTGACCCATATGTAAAATAAAGATATACATACATACATTGACTTCAATGGGGTTTTCTACGCAATAGCATTAGATCAGTGTTATAGCACTTTATAGATAAGGGCCCCTGTTACTTTTAAATACCCGGTATAGAATAAAATGAGTGTACCATCATTCATAAACAATTCTTGGCATCCTGTATAATATTACAAAGCAAACAGTACACTTACAATAGTTCTAAATGAGATGCACTTGACAATTTTCATTTAACTTCCTGTGTCTGTTACATAATGTAAACCAGATGCTCATAGTTCCGTGGAAATCACTCAGAACTAATGGGTTATTGGGAATTGTGTGAGATTCTCTTGTGTAATGATATGTTTTGCATTTTTCCAGTACAGCAACTGCAATCTTATCGCCTGTGACATTGAGTGTGCCAAAAAGTAGGGATGTGAACCAGAAAACAAACACGAACATCCCTTAGAGTTAGAAAAAGTGAATCAATCTATCTTGGTTACCCTGTGGGTCACGTCACTTATCAGGGCTAAACCAGTAATCTCCTTATGATATTGGGGGTTATTTATCAAAGTATCCAGTTTATACTGTAACATGTGCCAAATGTAAAGCACCGGAGTTATCAAATAAAAATCCCATTGCATCAGTAGTATTTCTTCCTTTGATAAATATGTTGCAGTGTTTTTACATAAGTTTTCCCCTAGTTTTGCAGCCAGGATACTTTGATAAATATCCCTTGTGTTTATCTGAACAAATAAGGAAATCAACAGTCTAACTGGAAATCCATGACAGAATACAGGGAGCATGAAAGAAGCATTATGTATGTAGGTTTCAGCCAAGTTTATTCTCCGCGGGGAGTGTTGTATTATGCAGAATTATTTGCAAAAGAGGACTATTGTCAAAAACGAAAGATGATTCTGGTACTTATACATAGTACAGGTTATCCTTACAATGTAGATTTTGATCAAGAAATTGCAAAGACAAACTGAGCAGTAAATACAGCCTTTTAAAGAGTGCCAGATTCTTCTTATCCAACTTTTTATGACTCTCAGTATTAATTGACTTCATACAGTAGGTGCAATTCTATCAATGACCTAAGCTGAGATCCTTTAGAAGACATTACTAACATTTATTTTAACGGTTTTTGTTGTTGTTGTTTTGTTTTTGTTTTTTAAATCCCCAAATCCAGCAGTTGAGTGTTCACATGACAACCTCTGCTGCTTACAATATTCTCACCTGCTCCATCCTGCAAGAAGCACAGGGGTATTTTCCATGCAAACTTGATATAGCCTCCTCAGAGACGACAAGAAGAAAAAACACAATCTGAAATGTAGTGAGCAGGGAAACATTTGATAAACAGTCACATCAGTGTAAATAAATAATAATCAAAAATAAATGCACCGGTGAATCTGCTTTTTTAATGTAAAGGTCTAATAAACATTTTTAAATAACTTATCAGTGTAAATGACTTCCTTAGAAATATTAAATTACCTTTACAGTAACTCGTTTCCTCATTTCCTACAAAACTAAAGATGTATTTGGAAAGGAAATCCAAGTATCTGATACACCACAAACAGCAGAAAGATTTGAGAGAGAAACATGCTAAGAAGAGATCATCAGGAAATGCAGAACCTTTCTCCCAGCCAACTTTATCAATGTTACCAACTTTACCAATGTTACCAACTTTACCAATGTTACCAAATTTACCAACGTTACTAACTTTACCAACTTTACCAACGTTACTAACTTTACCAATGTTACTAACTTTACCAACATTACCAACGTTACTAACTTTACCAATGTTACCAACTTTACCAACGTTACTAACTTTACCAATGTTACTAACTTTACCAATGTTACTAACTTTACCAATGTTACCAACTTTACCAACGTTACTTACTTTGCCAATGTTACCAACTTTACCAACGTTACTAACTTTACCAACGTTACTAACCTTACCAACGTTACTAACTTTATCAACGTTACTAACTTTACCAATGTTACCAACTTTGCCAATGTTACCAACTTTACCAACGTTACTAACTTTACCAATGTTACCAACTTTGACAATGTTACCAACTTTACCAACTGAATGTACTGAACCCCTGGGGTACAGTAACAGTTGTAGTGGTATTCCCCAGCTCTCATTTAACAGACCAAGTGGTCAATGCACCCGTTGCAAGTACAGAATCTCAACCGGGGAGAAGCTGAATCCTGTGGCAACGCTCTATAAGGATAGAGTAGGTGCTGCAGATGAACCTTCCAGTCTCCCCCTTCAACTTCCATGAATGCCCGTAGCATCTGCTTCAGTGTACCGTTGAAAACTCACACAGTCCATTCAACTAGGGATGGTAGGAACAGTGCAAAGTTGCTTAACCCTGCATTTAGGCCAGAGACATTGGAGCAGTTATGACATGAACGGTATTTCTGATCGATGAGGATCTTTCTCGGGAAACCTACCCTAGTGAAGATGTTAATCAACACCTCAGCTACCTACTGGGCCTCAAATCGAGAGAACTACAGCCTCTGGAACCCTCGTAGCAAAGCTTACTATGGTGAGGATGTACCTATTCCCTGACTCACTTGGGATAACAAGGGGCCCCACAATATCCACAGCAACTCGCTGGAAGGGTTCCCCACCATTGGCTGATTGCCTTCCAGCTGGGATGTCGATCTCCATATGCCCCTACCGCACTGGTAGCACTTTTGTTCATGCTGGAACTCAGTTGGTTTGGTACGGGTGCGCCATGGGAAAATCATCGCGATCTCGGCTGTTTGCTGGACGTTGAAAGGCTTCTGGTTCAAGGAGCCACTCTCGTACCTCGTTAGACATTCCAGCAGGAACTACTCCTTGATATACAGATCCTGCAGTTACTTCACAGTAGCGGCCTTGCTGTTTGCTACCCTTTGCTTCAGGTGATGGGTCAAGTGGGACAGGAACTCAATGGGGATAGGACTCTGGAGGGATGGCATACCAGGCTAGAAGGCTGCACTTTGCTGTCAAGGTTCAAAGGAGAATCCTCAGGGAGAGTCTGTAGTATCAATAGGGATAGTTGGTAGCTGGAACGAGAAGACTGGATCTGCGGTGCGATGTAGGCAGAGAGTTCAGGAAGGAGCATGCAAATAGGGTAGTCAGTTAAATTCAGCTGCTACAATGTATCCTGATATTACTGAGGTAACATTATTTATTGTTACGGTTTACAGCTCAAACTGCTGGGAACATTGGCAACAAATTATCAGAAACAGGAACATGTAGCAAAGATCTTGCACTGCCGGGGAGGTGAGCTATAACCTGCTATAGAAATCAAAGGATAACCAGAACATAGAGATCAGACAGCACAATCTTTATCACGAAAAAAGGAAAAAAGAATGTACCAGATAATGGTGCACAGGAACTATAAGGGGTCCTTAATCTCTTTAAAAACTAGAGCAAATACACAATAGTGTCCCCAGCACGCCAATGAAAAGAATACATAAAGCATGGATCAGATCAAAATGAGTTAACAGAATCAATATATAAATATATATAAAAGTGGATATGTATCCCGGCAAAGGTAAGAAACACATTGATTGAAGTTTATTTAATGGTATATTTTTGTTTTAGGATGCCCATTGATTGTCAATGTGTCTATCTATGCCTCTTTGGGACCGGTGAGACGCGCGCGTGCGGGACTGGTGAGAGGCGCGCACGCGGGACTGGTGAGACGCGCGCACACGGGACCGGTGAGACGCGTGCATGCGGGACTGGTGAGAGGCGCGCACGCGGGACTGGTGAGACGCGCGCACGCGGGACCGGTGAGACGCGTGCACGCGTACTTTACCAAGGGAAGCCTTGTGCCCCGGTCCGGAGGTGGGATTGTGGGAGAAGATGTGAGGTTCCCACACACGGTGTACGGACATTGTCCCAGGTAACCTCATCAAGTCATATGTTTTACAATGAGTGATATGTTTTGGAGAAGAGCAAACTGCATTTGCTCACAAGCTCACAGATCCAAATGACTGCCTTTGCATGTAAGGGAAGTAAAGGAGAAGTAAATGCGTTATTTCCATCAGTTATGCACATATATCACGTTTGCAGTACAATACGTGCATTCTAAAGTGGAAAAAAGGCAGTGCTTCACTTTAAGTACATTTTCGCGTTACATACATGCTCCGGTCCCATTGCGTACGTTAATGCGGGGTATGCCTGTATATACATATTTTTATCTATATAGACTTCCAATATATGATGATATGTCGTGGGGTGGGGGGAGTTCCCCAATTGCATAGTGCACCATGATGTTAAGACGTAGTTCCTGTTTGCGCATGTATATGTGTGTGTATGTGTGTATATACACACATACATACACACACACACACACACCACAAATTAGTTAAGTTATGCTGGGTACAAAAAGTGACAAAACTCTCCACCGTAAAGCATATAGCAAATGGAAATATTACTGTACGCTCATTTGCATGTATTAGACAGTTATTCAACTCTGCCTTTCACCATTATCACCCAGCATACAGTGCTTCCACTGCAGCAAGGGATTCTGGGAAATTACATGCAAATGAGCACACAGTGTCACCTTTTGTTTCAAATCCATATAGACATGGACAAGTATAAGCTTATAGGGGTCCATGTCAAAATCGATATGAAGCAAAAGGTGGCACTGTGTGCTCATTTGCATGTAATATTTCCATTTGCTATATACAGTATATATATACAGTGCTCGACAAACAGGATTTTGCCTGCTGGCGATCCGTTCTCTGGTTCTTAAAATTCTCCTGCTCGGAAAAAAAAAAAATCCCTACCTGATTGGGTTGACGCATGTTGGTGCGCTGCCAGGCTCTATATGAGCTGAGACCACTTACCTCTTTTCTGCAAAGAGGTAAGTGGTCTCATGCCCCCTCCTTCTCACATGACTCCGGTGTGTGTGTGTTATTTTATATTCTGCACCTCTGGCTTGACACATATGGCCTTTGAGGCCCGTCCGCCTGCTCGGATCGCCGGCCTTTCTCTCTCTCTCTCCCCCCCCAACCCCCCCCCCCCCCCATGGGACTACTGTCCTACCCCACTTCCCTCCCTCTTGTTGCAGCATTTATGCAGCAATATTGAAGTAGCATTGTAATACGCCGTTCAGAGTGTGCATTAAACCAAGGAAATGTGTGTTTGTGCTTTAGTTTGTTTATTTCTAACACATAGTTCATTTGGTGCCCATATCCTTGTGAGCTCTACAAGGATAATAAAAGCTGTTACCCAGTGAAAAATTGAGCAAAAGGCAACTTTGTTATGAACTTGCAAATATTACTGGCAGGCAGCAGAGATTAAATGTCATTTTCAA
Source organism: Ascaphus truei (assembly GCA_036426205.1). Lineage (NCBI taxonomy): Eukaryota > Metazoa > Chordata > Amphibia > Anura > Ascaphidae > Ascaphus > Ascaphus truei. The sequence goes on along the minus strand of WSYH01001410.1, from coordinate 68,583 downwards.
ACAATGTAATTACGAATAAAAGTCATTATCCTCTCGAGTTCTATAGCATTTGTTAATTTATGAGCAAAAACAGCATCTCAGACTCTCTTAGAAGCTCCTCTGATTTAACCGCATGGGTCCTGCTGCTGACTTTGCCACGAGGACGACTCCCAAAGTGCTGAGGGGCTAACTCCTTTCTCCTCTACTGAGAGTCTGTCACCAGAGCAGACACTCACTCCGTTGCTTGCGCTCGGGCTGGGTTACGGGCCTCTCCCGTTCCCTGCGGGACACGGTGTTAGATCGGGACTTGGGGCGGGACTCCCAGTGCCGGTTCCAATTATTCTAGCGGGATTTGGAGCTCCGCTTCTTGTTGTGTTTTGCCCCCCCTTGTCTCCAATGTGTGTGAGTGTGTGAGTGAATGTGTATAGGACACCAGAAGTACCCACCTACCCAGTCAATCAATCACCCCCGTCAGTCAGTCAGTCACCCACCGTCAGTCAGTCAGTCACCCACCATCAGTCACCCACCGTCAGTCACCCACCGTCAGTCACCCACCGTCAGTCAGTCACCCACCCACCGTCAGTCAGTCAGTCACCCACCCACCGTCAGTCAGTCACCCACCCACCGTCAGTCAGTCACCCACCCACCGTCAGTCAGTCAGTCAGTCACCCACCGTCAGTCAGTCAGTCACCCACCCACCGTCAGTCAGTCACCTACCATCAGTCAGTCACCCACCGTCAGTCAGTCACCCACCGTCAGTCAGTCAGTCACCCACCATCAGTCACCCACCGTCAGTCACCCACCGTCAGTCAGTCAGTCAGTCAGTCACCCACCATCAGTCAGTCACTCTCTCTCTCTCTCTCTTTTACCCACCCTCTCTCTCTGTGTCAGTCACCCTCTCTCTGTCAGTCACCCACCCTAACCCACACTCTCTCTGTCTCACACTCTGGATATCTTATTTACCCATATATTTTAACTCATGGGTGCGCAAACTATTAGAGTTGCGCCCCCCCCTTGCCTTCTCCCCCGTGCTCGTGCCCTCACCGTGTATCGGCGTCACACCATATGACCCCACAGCATCATTTGATGCCGCATTGCCACGGCGACGTGTCATAGCAGCTTTCAGAATCAAGTTAAATTGAGAGTTGCAGAGGCCTCACGCGATCCCCCGGCATTTATTTTAAATGCCTTGGTGAAGAGCATGGGACCTCTGCAAACGCCAGCGCCCCCAGAAATATTTCCCGCTCCCCAGTTTGTGCACCCGTCATAACTGCCCTATACCTACACCGAAATAATCTATACTGCCACACACACACACAAGGACTAATTGTAGTAAAGTATACATGTAATATAATAAATAAACCTATGTCAAAAACTAATGTTATTAGTTCTTACTAGGAATGCATTCAATTTCTATTTTTAAAAGGCGGGGCTGGGGAGAGTAGAATTGTGGGTGATTTGTTAAGCACTGCACACGCATACGCACACGCACACGCACGCACACTCTTGGTTTCATTTGGGTCCTAACTCCTTGATAAAGCACCACAAGGGGAAAAAAACCGCATTCAAGGGTCCTTTTTATATGTGTAGCCCTTTTACCCCCACCCTAAGTGAGATTGGGGCAGGTATGCTTTCTCCAGCTACTTCTAGGTGTGTTGGGCTGTGACCTGTTGGTGAACAGGAGGGCTGAGTGCTCCGCGATGGTGTGGGGAGAGCCAGGACAGGGGTGCAGGTTACCTTTTATTCTTCATTGGTGCAGCGCCTCCAGTCAGCACAGATTCTCTGCAGGAGCAGGGGATGGTCCATGCTGATACCTTGTCTTCCTTCACAGCAGCAGACAGTAATCACACTGTTTCTGATACAACTGGCTTTATTGCAGGCAGATGACAATAATACAGCAAGCACAGAGGTATCCCTTTTCTCCCATGCTGGTCAGAGCCATGGCTCCGGCATTTGGCCCCTTTCAGGCCTGTTACCTTTTCCTCCCATCCCCTGGTGGGATGGAGGAAGAGCTCCTCACTCCTCAGGTTAAGGAGAAAGTTCAACCAGGAACCACAGACTCTTCTAGAACTGAACTCACTCATTTAGGAGAGTGTCCGAATTTATAACCTGAGATTCGGGGTTGGAACCCTGCCCCATATCAGAACAGGTTGAATACTGATTGGTGATCACTACTTTTGGATGAACCAATCAGTATCCTTCTCTCAGGCTGACACTCTCTGGTGGTTGCTAGGCCTGTCCTTGGATACCTGAATTGTATCCAAGTCTAAAATACACACACAGAGCCTAAAGAAGGAATTAACCCCTCCACTGCTTGCTCCTAACAGGACTGACACTGGAAGGGCCCAGGAAAAAGAAGTAGAGGCCGGGAGGCTATGCTATATATGGCTTAATAAATGTTTGATTTTTTCCGTATCTCAGCCTTTATCTCTCTATTTTTGGCAGTGCACTATATTTTGTGTCATATTCAAGTTGTTCTTTTGCAGTTCGAACACCGGAGGGACTCCCGGAATTGATCAAGAGTTGAAGTGCAAATTGAGTATTGCACTTATCAAATGAAACCGAGCATTCTTGGAGGTCGTGAGCACCTGTATATATTTGTTAAATGTCAATTGCCATTATACTGTATCTTCTTCTGAGATTCATAAAGTTCAGCATTCAAGTTGGCAGATAAAGAAACTCTTTATTCTTTGAGTACCAGAGACATATGGTTTTAAATATTCTTACACGAGTTCTCCACGATGGTAACTTGTGGCTCCTTCCTTCTCTGATGGATGCCTTTGTAGCTAGCCAGCATGTTTTCTGGTAGTATTGTTATATAGAGAATACTACATATGTAGGCATTTCCTATCCTGAGTGTTATCTCTACAAGGCCTTAACAGGTTTATTATTATGTGACATATTGTAGGAATAGCGTTTCATACAAAGTTAAAGTCACAGAATCTTCTCAGCAGCGGTCTATAATCAATCACGCATACACTTCTTAGGAGGGGGAGGTGCAACTGTCTTACAATATATACACAGAAGAATTGGTACTCTTGGACATAACTATACGTATGATTACATTTTAAAAGAATTGATACCGATTATCTGTGTAGAGTTAAGAGTGAGCAGCAGGGGCTGTGTCTAAGGGACATTTGTCCGCCTGCTCTTTTCCACGACTCACCCTGCCACTGCAGCCGATGCGCAGCTGGAATCCCAGCTGCTAGCCGCTTCTAGGTAAGTTTTTTTACTGTTCTAGCGGTTAGGATAGAGGGTTTTAGGGTAAGATACTAATCTTAGCCAATGGCGGTTAAGTGGCCGGCAACAGCGGAAGGTTCCAGCAGCAGAGTGAGTCGTGGCGAAGCACCGGTGGCCATCTGATCGCAGAGAAATGACTGCGACCAAATTTCTTAGACCAGTCTGGCATTCCTCTGACCCGGATTTCACAGTAGGCGCCTTCAAATGGTGTCCAGAGTTTGAATCAGTTTACACTCCATGAAGAATTGAATATTACCGCTAAGGGTTCCCCAATTTCTCTATTCCATATTTTTCTCCCTGAAGACGATCACAATTATACATACGAATATTTGTCATTTTGAGCATTTGAATTGGTTGGGCAAAAAAAATAAATATATATATATATCATAACATAAAACCCCAGCAAGCTCTTTTTGGAACCCCTGAAAATTTTAATCCTAATAGAGGTATATTAGTATTTTATCTGGTAGTGTTAGGACTTGCGAACGGGTGTTTGCCTTGTCGTGGCTTGCAAGCTTACAACGCTTTGGCCAAAGGGTTAAACTAAATGACCCTTTATCAAGAGAATATATAAGTATTTTACTGTGTATTTTTGTCATGTTGGATGTAGCATTGGGCTTCTCTGTCGTCTGTGCAGAAAAATTATATATAAGTCTATCTATATATAGTATAGATATAGAGTAGAATATATGACTGGTTATATGATATATATAGATATTTATATATATTATTAATATATTATTATATAGTATATATATATATACTGAGGTAAGTTATGGTGAGTAAAAAAAAAAGTGACAAAATACACCGGCAACAGGAAAGCAAATATGCCAAATATAGCTTGCTATGGCCTTGCATGTCTTAGGCAGGTTTGCACCCCGCCTTTCCCCATTATCACCCAGCATACAGTCACTCCACTGCAGCAAGGGATTCTGGGAAAGGACAAGTGCAAATGAGCAACACAGTTGGTCAACTTTTTGCCTCAATAACCATTTTTTACATGGTTCCCATAGGCTTAAGCTTGCTGCATGGTCACAGCTTTGAGCACAGCAGGGGTTAAGGTGCCATACCCGAAAACCACCCACAGACAGCTGTTTCGACCTTGAGGGTCTCATCAGAGTGTGGGGTTGAATTTTACTGGAGAATGACACTGTGTGCTCATTTGCATGTCATTTCCAGAACCTGATGGCAGTGGAAGTGCTGTATGGTGTGTTGGCTGGGTGAAATGGGAAAGGCGGGGTTGCAGACACTGCCTAAGACAGCAGATGAGCATACAGCATATATTGCATTTTTTCCTGTGGAGGTGTTTTGTCACTTTTTTTACTCACCATAACTCTAACTCAGTAGATGGTTTGGCCTATTCCATAAGCCTCTCTGTATTCCAGTAAAAATCAACCCCACACTGATGGACCCATCAAGGTTGAACAGCTGTCAGTGGTGGTGTGGTTTCTGGGTATGCGACCTTAACCCTGGCTGTGCTAAAAGCTGTGACCATGCAGCAAAGCTTAAGCCTATAGGGAACCAGTTAAATTGGTTATGATTGAGAAAAGTGCACTGTGTGCTCATTTGCATGTCATTTCCCAAATCCCCTTGCGCATGGAAGTGCTGTATGCGTGGTGATAATGGGGAAAGGCGGGGTTGCAACCTGCCTAAGACATGCAGATGAGCATACAGCTATTTGCATATATATATTAGTATATATTATTATTTTTTTTGCATCTCATCCCAGACTCTGTCTAAAAGCTGTGGTCGTAAAACGCCCATGCATTGGCTTGTGATTTGCTTGTGTAATACGAGCTTGAGACAAAAGGTGGACTTGAGGCTTCTATTTGCATGTCCATTTCCATTCTGTTAATCCCTTGCGCAGTGGAAGCGCGGTGTATGCGGGGTGATTGAATGGGGAAGAAGGGTTGCCGAACGGTCTAGACATGCAAATGAGCATACCGTAATATTTACAGATAATATATATATACTATATGATATATATAGTATATAGGATATATATATATATATATATATATAGTTATATCATAGATATATTATATCTAATATAAGTAATCTATATGATACGATAATATCTAATACCTGAGTTACGTTATTGTTGAGTAAAAAAGTGACAAAAACCCTCCACAGGAAAAGCAACTATGCAAATACAACGCTGTATGCATCTGCATGGTCTTAGCAGGTCTGCAACCCCGCCTTTCCCCATTATCACCCGCATACAGCACTTCCACTGCAGCAAGGGATCTGGGAATGACATGCAAATGAGCACACAGTGGTCACTTTTTGCCTCAAAACACTGTCTGTGGGGGTTTTCTGGGTATGCACCTTAACCCCTGGCTGTGCTCAAAGCTGTTACCATGAGCAAGCTTAAGACCTACAGGGAACCATGTTAAAAATGGTTTTTGAGGCAAAAAGTGACACTGTGTGCTACATTTGCATGCTCATTTTCCCAGAACCGCTTGCTGCAGTGGAAGTGCTGTATGCGTGGGTGTAGGGGAAGGCGGGGTTGCAGACTGCTAAGACATGCAGATGAGCATACGTTGTATTTGTGTAATATATATATATAATATTAATATATATACAAATACAACTGTATGCTCATCTGCATGTATAGGAATGTCTGCAACCCGCCTTTCCTCCCATTATCGTATAGTAATGAATATTTTGTGAAATAAATAGAACTTTCTTACTCTATCAATTCTCTCTCAATTCTTTGCTGGGCAATGTTTTCTGCTTTATTATTTTTTTTTTTTTGTTAACTATTGTTTTTAGTTAGAAATAATTGAGCAAACTACTGCATTAACGGTGGCAAATACACAAACACAATAACTGTTGGACTACAATTCATGTCAAAAACATTTTTTTCCCCCCTGGATTCTCATTCATTCTCCCTTTCCAAACCCATGTAACATACAGGATTAAATATTCCACTCCGTCCCAAAGATGTCCTCATTACATGGCCTCCTTCCATTTACTGCTGTTAGTTCCTTCTGCTTGGAACTCAAGTGATGCATTTTTCCAGTTTTTTCATTTAGCAGTAGTTATGTGTAAAAAGCATTTATAGGACAACCTTGTCTAAATGTCCCTATTTAGTTGCACTGGAAGAGCATTTAATTAGCTATCCTGATCAGTTTTATGACTGCCCTTTTCCTTATGTTTATTACCTTTTTTCCCTATTAGCTACAGTATGGTTCTGTAAAAGTTAACATCCATTACTGTAGACTGTCATTGTGTCACACAGGTAACGAAAGAAAGGCACCATATCCATTAACCCCCTCAAATGCCTATTGAAGGATAATCGGGCACTAAAACTAATGCATTAGGTAATTATCCAATATGCACTGAAGCGATTCCCTGAAATTAATGAGGTTCAGCTCCGGAGACCCCTTGCTTCAAAACAATGTAATTAAAATTAAATAAAAGCAGCTTCATTGCTTTAGTGGCTAGCCGCTAAGATAATTAAGGGGTTACTGGTGTTTTAATGGGGTTGCTGAAGGGTGTACTGTAGTTGCCGGACAGGTTAACCCCTTAAATACCTTAGCTCTTGTAACCACTATGGAAATTAAGGGTTAACTCCTCCCTGGCGACCCACCTGGGATGTCTAACCACTCGCTCCGGGGCAACTACCCCCATCTCCCCCCGCCTCTACGCCCATCACCACAGACACAAATGGGCAAAAGCACTAGTAGCCAAATGGCTAACAGCGCTTTCCCAATTTTGCAGCAAAATAAATGAAAACACCCCACTATACAATTAAATTGACGATACAATACTGTACAATACATTGAAATAAACAATAGGCAATAAACCTATTGATTGCCACTGTGATTACCTATGCCCTCAACAGGGGAACAGATAACCACATTGGCAATCAATGGGCACCCTACTACCAGCCCCCTCTCCCCTGCCCCAACACATACAGTAATGGCCACAGGCCCTATTATCTAGATCTGGATAATAGCATAATTTGCCAATTAAAAATTAAACATTAGCCAGCATATAGTAAATAAAAGTTGTACTTAAGCCTGCCAGTCAATAGCAATCTAACGCTTTCCTCTGGGAAGCCATACGTTAGTAAAGCGCGTAGGATCAGCTATCAGCACTGAGCAGACCTCCCATTGCTGTTCGGATTAACGATCAGCATTGAGTAGACTTCCCATTGCCGTTTCAGAGTTTGCCTGCCGGTCATGGACATCAGCTGCAGCCCAGAGGATCCTCCGTTGACCTTGCAGTGACACGTCACGTTTGACATCACTTCCAGGTTCAGCCGATGAGAGGATGCCACCCACCACAGCCAGCGCAAAGAGAGAGGCTCCGCTGAGGGAATACCAAGAGGACGAACACTCCAGCAGCGACTATACCAATAGGTGGACAACATCGGCTCCCCCCTCACCTCAAGGACCTGATAAGACTGTCATGAAGAAGAACTGAATCTCTTAACATCGGGCTCATCAGTAGCAGTCCCTTACACCAGGCAATTACTTAGTTTTTACTCATACATTGAATGCATTATTGCTTTTAACCCTATAAAGAATATTTTTGCTATGTAGCACCCTTCTTTCTTTTGAGGTACTGTCTCTGTACGTTCTTCCTACGCACCACTAAGCTTATAAGCTCTTTGAGACAGGGACTCCCTTTTTCCTAATATTACTTTCATGTCTCATGAGACAGGAGAGAGCGCAGCGGCAGGAGAGAGCATCATCGGAAGCAAGAGCCTTGGCAGCTCACCCATGTTGGGCCTAACATGGAAGCTAGGTCCCACCGGAAGTTCAGCAACTTTCGTATTCCCCACGTGAGTGGGCTCCCTCCATGTCCACCGCCGCTTTACTATTATATCAGGTAGGAATGGAAGAGAAAGGGCGGTGAGAGAAGGGGGATGAAAAGCGGAAGGGGGGGGATCGGAGAGGGGTGAGAATGAATGGAGTAAGAGAAATGGTGGGCATGTAGGGGAGATGCAGGTGAGAAGAGCATGTGGGGGAGAAGTTGTAGAAGAGGGGACATGTGGGGGAAAAGCTGGTGAGGAGGGAAGAAGCTGGTGAGGAGGGGATATGTGGGGGAGAAGCTGGAGAGGGGAGCATGTGGGGGAGAAGCTGGTGAGGAGAGAAGAAGCTGGTGAGGAGGGGACATGTGGGGGAGAAGTTGGTGAGGGGAGTATGTGGGGGAGAAGCTGGTGAGGAGCATGTGAGGCCACACAATCTACATTAAGTGTTTGGCCCCCAAAGCTTACCAAAGCACGGCAAGTGGCCCCCAGTCAAAATAATTGCCAACGCCAAAGAGTAACTGTACAATGTTAAATACACGACCTCGCCCACTAGTTAAATATACCTACTGTATAATGACTATTATGAATAATGCTAGATGACTGCATATATTAGGCATATTTATTAGCATATTATTTATTAGCAGTAAATTAGAACATTAGTGCAAAACCCTTGCTTTTACTTCCACTCTTCTAAACATCCTTTCAAAATGCAAATCATTACATATGTTTGACATATTACGGTTCTAGTTTATATAGTTTGTGCATAAAAAAAAAAAAGAATGGCATTGCAGTTATTTTCATATATACAGATCACAAATGTGAAGAGAACTTTTTGAAACGTCTTTTTTTCTTTAGAAACTGCCCTGAGCGTCAGGTTTTATAATACCATGGCAGCTTTCACAGTTCCTTAAAAAAATTTTTTATCTAAAAACCAACTTTGGTGTTAATGTAAATCTTTACTTCCACACTTTTACAATGCCATCTCTGGAGGCAGTTACTATGAAACCCTGTGTGGTTTGGAAGGTGGCCATGTCGGTAATGATGTCATGGTGTCCCGCTGGCAGCGACTCTGGTCCTCGACGAGGGGCATCTTCACTGGGTCCCACTGTATGCTTGCTTTGAATTTCCTGTATGTGAAGGAAGGCCAGAACTTTGCATTACGTTTATTGAGTGCAGGCAAAGCGAGCAGGTATTACAGGTGTGTAAAATAAACACTGCTTCCCAGATTTATTTTATATTTAAAGTCTAATATCGAAAAATGTTAGGTGGCTGGAATAGTTCTGTCATATTAATCAACAAGTGTCAACAGTTGTTTTACTGTTATTGGGAATTCAAGCGGGTTCCTTTCTGACCCACCAGATCCCAGGCATCTCCAGGGATGCTGAACATATATGTTAGCATCAATTAATAACCCTTACTATATATAGGAGATTTGTTGTTTTTACAATAGCCAACATGACTGGATTCCTGTCTAACAAAACAGATTTCGGGATCTGGAGGAGTGAAGCTCTTAACAATTTTTCCAACACTAATAAACCAGTGGATAACTTACCAACAAAAGATATCCACAATTTATATTCAGATCTCAATAGAACTTATAGCCTGCAGACAAAAAGCCTCGAGAATTATCTCAAATCCGAGCTTATACCAAGGCGCCTTAGGGTCAACCTCGCCCCCTCACACCAGATTTCTGATGAGTACTTTTAGAAATTTTGGGAAAACATACTATTGAAATGCTCTGCTGAACTTTTGAAGGTAATAATTGATTTTGATCTGGCAGGATGATCCAGATTTTGTGGATCTTGAAAAGAGATTAAAACTCAATATCGAGAAACTGTCAACAGACATAAAAAATAGAAAACAACGAAAATGTATGCGAGATTCGCTGGACTTTCAAGATGATCAAATTCTTTAGATATAAAATCAGACAGACTAAATCTAGACAATTAACAAAGACAGCAGAATCATCTACCGAATGGGAAGGTTCAGCCAGCTTAACAGAATCGGATCACCGAGAGAATAGACCCACCAATATATCTAGTGGACTACGCCCATTACCCCACTCCACCCTAACTACATTGTCTTTTTTAGAACAGGTTGGTATAGACACCACCCTCGGAAGACAAGAAGGGGGCGGGCCGAGTTCTTACGAGACAGAAACAGATGGGCATACAAGGAGCAAGCACCCAAGAGGTTCAACAAAAAGAAATCTCAGAGGTAACACAAGTTATAAATCTCTCTAAAAGAAAACTTGACCAAGCGCATATGAAAGTATTGTCAGTGGGCTTATCCTTCTGTCCTACAAATAAAATGAACACCGTTGAAACTATAAAAGATCTGAATCTATTTTCGAGAAAATTGACACTACATATATTCTTCAGCAGGCGTCAGAGAATGGCCTACCAATCGCGTCAGGTTTTTCTCTTGGAAATATTGCTTTATAAGTAGTTGTTTATTTGCCTTACATTGCCACAATAGGAATACAGTATTAAGATTTCATGACTAAGTCTCAATATATTTGTACATCTGGAGTGCAGCATAAGGAATCTAGTTTAGGCGTAATGCTGGACACTTGTTGATTATTAGGTTAATGGGTGTCCCTAAGCACCGATGTATATGTATCACATAATTACCTCTTGATATAAATAGGTTGAGCGGTTGGTCATCTACAGTTGTTTTATAGTTCTGTCATAAACTACTTTGCTTGAAAATGAAGCAAGCTGTAGTATCGGTTACTTTTTCAGCTCGTATCAATTCATCGACAAACAAAACAAAGGTCAGGTCACTGTCACTTTCTCTGCAGGGCCCACGATAAATAGGGGATTAATGTATTCTACATTGACCACTGCAGTGAGTATTTATCAGGATGTCAACTTTGGCCCTACAGCATATTGTAAAGCAGGTGTCTTTATTAAAAGTCTTAAACAATACAAAGTGTCAGCAAATGTCTGTACAAGTTGACTGTTTTGAACTTCAGAAACAGACAGGTTACCTGAACAACTTCAGTCCCCTCAATTATCTTGCTGAAGTAGGATACAGGTGTCACATTGTTAGTGCTTCCTGCAATAATGTAGGATCTCTTTGGGCAGGCCAGATTCCAGAATCTCCAAGTAAGAACCAGAAAGTTATAGAATATGAAAAAAAACAATGAGATAAACAAAGGAAATTAAAGCATTTAAAAAATAAAAATAGTATGAAACTGTGTGCATATTTTTTCATCAAACTGCCATTGCAAATATAATTTCTTTGCAACACACATAATTATTTACATTTATATTCCTTTTAAAAAAAAAAATTTTTTATTTGTAAACAATCATCAGCAGGTGATATTGAATTAATAAACCCAGGCCCTCTTTTCCACACCACAAAAAATGTCCCTTTTTAAATTCCCAAACGGACAATCTGTCATCTACATAAATATTCGTAGCTCACTGCCCAAACTAGATGAACTAGGGGCATGGAACTTCTTGTATAAGCCAAAAGTCACAGTTCGTACTGAGATATGGCCAAGTCCCAAGTCTTGATATATCTACCGTATTTCTATTCAAGGTTACTCAATCTAATGGAAGGATCGTTCAGAGGAAAGTGGGGGGGGGGAGTGTTTTTTTTACCGAACACCCCCACTGCTGGAACAAATTACCACATCTGCTTCCTGTCCTAATTCTTACAAGGCTTTGGCTGTTTCCCATGTTAAACATGTTTGTATCAGTAACTTTTAATGTTGTCAACTTTATTATTGTGCCCAGGACAAACGTGAAAACGAGAGATAGCTCTTAATGTATTTTCCTGGTAAAATATTTTATAAATAAATATCCGTTTTCTTCAGTAGACAGCAAAAATATTACTTTTATGAAGTTGCAGTCTTTAAACAAAAAAATAAATAAAAAATCCCCCCAAAAATAGAATTGTAGTTATTTCTTGCACATTCACTTGTTTCATGCATAGTATATTTACCTTATTTTCATATCTGATCCTGCAGTCAATAATATGGGGTTGCCATCTGCTGGACTACAGTAAATTCCATGAACACTGTGAGGCGAAGGCTGTTAAAAATAAAGGAGACAATTAGGCCTAGATTCACTTAATGGTGCAAAGCTTTAGTATGTCTCAACTCTCATTCAACTTGATAGGATTAAGGTGTGCTAAAGCTTTGCAACTTTTAGTGAATCAGGGCCCTGAAGTCCATTATTAAGATATTAGCTGAGCGAGATCTCGTGTTGTCTTATATATTACCGCCAATATACACAGCGCTGTACATAGAATTCTTCAGGCACAGTGACTCCCTGTCCCGTAGATCTTATAGTCTAATTTTGGTGCAGGAGGCACAGGGAGAGCAAGTGATTTGGCCTAAGAGAAAAGACACTGGGATTCAACCTGTGTTCACCTGCTTCGAAGACAGTGACGTTATCCCCGAGTTACTTAGTCTTGTTGCCAATATTAACCCTTTGGGTGCCAGTAACAGCTTGCAAGTTGTTAATCGAGGGGTTAATCAGTTCAAATTATTTAACATTATAAAAATGTACCCATGGTTTTTCTATGTTATAATTTGGTAAACAACTAAAAATGTTGCGCTCTTTCCTTTTTTTTTTTACCCTAACAATTACATTAAACAGGATCTTATAAGAAAGGCACTGTAGGAGTCTTTCCTGTAACAGTTCATTTATATATAAAACAGACCTAAAAAACTACAGAAACATACCGAAGATTATGCGCAGAAAACAAAAGTAGGAATCCATAGGAAAGGTAGAGACAGACCTGCATCTCAGAGAGTGGAGGAGCGTTGCTAGCCCACAAGGTGAATCGCCGGTCGCCAGTCTCCATGTCCCACATGGAGACTTCATTATTGCCTTGAACAGCTAGGTGTGAAGTAAGAGAGGATGATCAATAAGAGGCTACCATGTGCACCATCTTAAAATATGCAATACAGATTTAGTCAACTTTGTTAAGCTTTAGCTCACCTAATAACTTGAATGGGTCTCCAGGTGCGCTAAGGCTTTGAGACATTTAGTAAATCAAACTTGTGGTGCCTACCAGGTCTTCTTTCTAAACTCAATACATAACCAGAAGTATAAAATGCCCATAGTGTATGTATGTATGTATGTATGTATGTATGTATGTATGTATATATATATATATATATATATATATATATATTTTTTTTTTTTTTAAGTTAAAATAATTTTAGGAAGGATTTTTTTTACTCCAATATCAATCTCGTTTAATTTGGTCCTGGGAAGAGAGAGGGAGGTAACTTGGTTTTCCTAAAATGTAAGTTGCCAAGGGAGGATTTGAACTGAATGTTTATTTATTCAAACTTCAAAAATTGTTTTCTTAAACTCCCCTTAACTCCTTAAGATTTACAGTTAAGAGATCAAAACAGTTTTTTGGTCTTTGACTCTTTGGGTGCAGTTTGATGTAGCTACTACCACAGGGGTGGCCAACTTCAGTCCTCAGGAGCCCAGCGGCCAAAATAAGGAGGTACATATTAGACTAAATTTACAGACTTTCAGAAGTTATTCCGATTACTTATACTTCTGACTTTTTTTTTTTTTTTTTGTATATGCATAAATCACATATTTATATACACAAAGTATTTTATAAAACAAATAATAAACCTGGTGGGTTGATACGGAGAACCCTGCACTCTGATTGACCCGAACAAAGTTACTGCTCAAAAAATAATCTTTGTATTTCAAGCTAAACATGTTCATACATAATGAGCCTATAAGTAAACACAGAAAATAAATGTACAGACTACCAACACAAAACACATACAGTGCTTCAATCTGATGACTAGTTAAGCCAAACTTCTAATAGCAATGGTGAACGGTTTGCCAGTTCTGACAAGTCAGATAAGGACTAGAGACGGGTGAACTTCTCGCTTTTCACACCAAATAGAAACACGTCACAGACACCAAAAAACGTTTTTTTTTTGCAAAAGTATGCAAAATGGAGGCTTCAGGCAAATTTCTATGCTTTCATGTGAATTAAAAATGAAAAAATGTGTAGACTATCTTTCGAGGGTTTGCGAAGATTGACGAAAGCTTGCGGGTCGAACGTCAAGAAGTTCAACCATCTCTAGTAAGGACTTTCTCAACTTAAGTACTCCTCGAGCCCTCAACTGTCCAACATCTCCCTAACAGGTAAAGACAAAACAGCCCTATTTCTTAAACAAAAAACAAAACTGTATTTTGCCCCCTTACCTGCTATTACCCAGGACTGATACATAGTGTGCATGCTCAGTGGATGCATAAGGAGGCGTCTGATGCGTGCGCGGGCAGGATGCGTATGGCTGGATATTGGCAATTGGAATCTCATGTCCCAGCATGCCATAGTTCCACTGCTGGTACCTTGTTGAGAAACAATACTTAAAGAAAACAACCTGCCAATGTGTACTTAAAATAGCTGTGTACTGTAATATTTGTTTTCTGTTTGTGTTATACGAATCCATATGCGTTTATATTTCAGACACTTTTCTCGCTTTTTCCCCCCAGCTCCCAGATAAAAAGCACTGACAGATCAAGTTTAGAAAGAACCGGTACAGGTTTTCAGTTCTGTTACCAGGACCCTAATAAAGGATCATTTTTGAAGATTTTACCTAAAGATATGACACTTCTTCCCCTCTTCTGCATCACCTTTTGCATTCCCCCCCCCCCAAAAAAAAAAACTTTCTTACAAGAAAAGGTTAAAAAAAAAAAAAAAAAAAATTCATTTTATTAAAAAGTTATACACCCAACCACAGCTCCATCCTGTGGAGAACAGTGGTCACTGAGCCACTTCAGCTTCAAAAAAATACATGTCATTGAGCTGCTGAAATGGCAAGGAAATGTAATGGGTCTTACCGATGCACAGCCAGCACTGGTGGATATCCACAGCAAACGAGGTTATAAGTCCTAATCTCAGATCATGTTTCAATGTCCAGGCATTGCTGGAGGATCTCAAGTCCCAGCCCACCAAGGAACCATTCACAGTGGCATAGGCCAGCACAGACTGCGACCCCGAATTGAATTGATGCATATCCACCACACAGCCATCTTCGTGCGGATCCAAGTATCTAGGGCATGGTAACAGAAACACAGCTTTTTTCCCCCCTCCAACTCTACAGCTACTTTGTCATCTGTGTAGTTTGTGTCTTAGCAGCAGATTATCACACGTCAACACCATTTACTTCATTTAACGTTGACATTAAAACTGTTTGCTATTGCGATGTATTACATGAAGCCCTTGGTATCGCCCTCTCATCATTAACCGGTTTAGTGCCAGCACCAGTATAGGGAGGATAGCGGCAACACCTTCAGATTAACGGATCTCGGAAAGCAAGGGGTCACCAGAGCTGAAATCAAAGCGGTTCAGCTCCAGAGACCCCCTGCTTCAAACCTGCTAAAAGTTTGTTTGTTTTTTTTAAACCCCTACAGCAAACAACACTGAGAGACTGTACCAGATTTACCAACCAGTGCTAAAATTCACAGCATATTGAGGCAGCGATCTTCCCCCGACCCCCCACCCCACCCAAAAAAAGTTATTTTGTTTTTATCTGATATAAACAAAGGGTTCCACTAGAGCTGAACAGCACTACTCATAGCTCAGGGTCCCTGGATTACCATACATTTTTTACTTTTGTCAGTACAGTACTTGCAAGAAAAAACAAAGATGGCTGCAGGGCCACCCAATCAGAAGCTGATATATCAATCCATGAAGTCACAGCTTCCTATTGGCTGCCAGAGTCAAGTTGACCCTAGTGATCGTATTGTTGCAGCTTGGAGTGCCATGGTACAGCTCAGGGAACCCCATGGTTCAAATAAGGTTAAAAAATATATATGTTAAAAACTAATAGCATAGATTAGAGCTTTAAAGAGGCAACCCAAGCATCTTAAAAAATATATTTAATTTTTTTGTTTTGAAAACTAATTACCTAAGCTGCCGATCGATTGCTTCTCCCGTGATCGATCAGCAAAACCCTGCTTCCCAGGTTTCACTGAATGGCTGCCTTTCAGTTTCAAATCCTTCAGTCAGTGTAACTCAGCAGCTACAACGTATTCTTACATAACTAAAGTAACATTATCTATTGTTACAGTTTACACCTCAAACTGCTGGGAATATTTGCAACAAATTACCAGAAACAGGAAAGTGTTAGGCTGCGTCCATTCTAGGACGTGCGTGAGGTCATGCGCGCCTGTCGTCCTAGCGATCTGTGGCCTGTGATCCACAGCGATGGGGAGGCGTGCTGTGGGCGTGTCCATGTCGTCGCATGAGTGGTTCGCCCTCATTGGCTGAGCCGCTCACGTGACCCGGCCGTCACAAGACAAAGAAAAAAAATTGTCTTGCGAAAAACCAGCCACGCCATCGCTCTATGGACGCTACTATAGACTTTAATGTGCTTGGTTGCGCCGTGCGTGCGGCCACGCTAAGCATGGGCGCGGCCTTAGGAAGATCTTGCACTGCTGGGGAGGTGGCTAAAACCTGCTATAGAAATCAAAGGATACTCAATATATTAAAACTCATTCAAAA
Organism: Ascaphus truei; assembly: GCA_036426205.1. NCBI lineage: Eukaryota > Metazoa > Chordata > Amphibia > Anura > Ascaphidae > Ascaphus > Ascaphus truei. Next base: position 52,091 of record WSYH01001410.1, on the reverse strand, counting down.
TAGCACTGAGAGTTGAATTAAAAAAAAAAAATAAGTAGTAAGTATTGTCTAATACTACAGAAATAATTTAAAATAACATGTAGGATATTGCTTGGATTGCTCCTTTAAGGAAAGTTGTGTATATCTAGGACAGCAATATGTGCAGATATTTACAAACAAATATATAGGGCATCACAGAGGGAAAACAACCAAATGAAGTGTGAAACACGTTTAAATATGATGGACATACACACCACCACAAAAATACATATATGGGCAAAAACAGGATTTGCATTGTAGTACTACTGTAGTAATAAGCGGAGAATAAAACGCACCTGCTTTGTAGTGGATGAATCTTTGGAGACTTGGGGTGTTTAGAGGCTTCTATACCAAGAAGCTGAATGTTGCCATTGTCTGAAGCTACAGCTAAATAGTGAGACCCCTGGCAAAAGGTCAGTGTCTTAACACGCCCGCCAATGCGAGAATACGTTAATATTGACCTAAGTTACAAAAAGAAGAGATCCTTAGCAACTAGTAAAAAGAGAAATGCTCCGCCACAAAGTTTATTACTTCAGAAGTCTGTATTTAGAAGTACATTTTTAAATTCTGCGGCTAACCCAGAGTGGAGGCACATTGCACAATGTTTCGGAGGGCGCAACCCCCTTCGTCAGGTATCCAAGAGAATCCCAGGACTGGATACTACAGGAAGCGGCTAAGGGACAGTTTCAAACTCTGGTTCCTGCACTAATACTACGAAGAAACAACTACTAAACGGTGTGAGTGCATTCTGTTCCTATACTCTACTTCAGGAGTACCCAACTTCATTCCTCAAGAGCTAACAACAGGTCCACTTTTCAAGATATCCCTGTTTCAGCACAGGTGGCACAATCAAAGGATCAATCGAAGACTGCACCACCTGTGTTGAAGCAGGGGTATCCTGTAATCCTGGTCTGTTGGTAGCCCTTGAGGACAGGAGTTGGCTACCCATGCTCTACTTTATAATCATTAGCAACTAAACGGCTTACAACTGAAAGGCACAGAATGTTATTTCAGAGTAAACTCCACACTGCTGCAAACCCCTCTGTAGGGTAAGGGAGACATGTTGGTTCTCTGCTCCAATATTTTTTGAGCAGCACAGAATTGATTCAGAGACAATATCAACAAGTGATCCTCAGGTAAATCTGGGCTGCTTGTCGGCTCACAATCACACCAATTTTTGCAGCCACAATTAAGTGACAGTAACTTGAAATAAATAAATAAATAAATATATACATATATACATACATACACTTTTTTGAATGTTTGAGATAGTTTCATCGAATAATTCTGTTTAAAATAAGCTATACAGTGACAGAGAGTGAAGATTCACTAAGCTTCGATAAGCGTATTGAAGCTCAATCCAGTGTTAATTGGCATTCAGTGCAGGGCTTGTTCTCCAATCCCCCGAGCTTTGTGCATCCCAACAATAGATTGATAGAAGTGGTGTACACTGTTCACACATACCTTGTGGTTGTGGTCTTTCCTTCCATTTTTTGGCTGTTCCAGATCTTTACTGTCCCATCGTTTGAGCAGGTGGCAAACATTGAATGTTCGTCCGACACCCGGATGCGGTTTACAGGGCCTTTATGTTCATGCAGGTGTGCTACCAACAGTCCTTTAGGATGCCACCCTGACAAGAGACACACATGTTTAGTGATCATCCTCTCTAAGGCCCCTATTCTATATACTGTGATAGTCTTCCCCAGGCGGGAGAGGGGTTCATCTCCATTCCTTTGAAATAAGAATAGAGCTGAGCAGCTGATGAATTCGGCTCCAGCACTGGGAAGGTGACCCTACAGTATGTTGAATAGATTATTAAAATAGCTTAAATGGCTAGTAGTGTGTAAAACCTATTTTTCCCCCCCATTAATCAAAATGAAACGTTGCACAACTTAAATTTTTTATTTTATTCTGGTTATTATTATTTTCATCTAATTCTTCTTTTTCTAGAGTATACTATTGGACATCTGCTTCTTTAGAAAAGCAGGCTGTAAATAAAAGACCAATTTAAAAAAGCCAAAAAACAAATCTGTAGTTTGGGGTGTGGGGTGCTTCAATGTATCATGGTCTTGCTGATATTGGGGGAAAAAAAGAAAAACCAGAAAGGGGCCATATTTGATTGGAACATCTCATCAAAAAGCTCTGCTTAGTACATACAATAGCAAATGGAGAAGAAGAAGGCGGTGCAGCTGCCTACGTCAGTAAAACAGACCAGGACTCTTCTGGATCAGCAAACTATACATTTATTGGCACATTAAACAGCAAAAAGTGTCCGCTCTAAATTAGAGCGGACACTTTTTGCTATTTAATGTGCCAATAAATTTATTGTATGCTGATCCAGAGGAGTCCCGGTCTGTTTTACTGACGTAGGCAGCTGCACCGCCTTCTTTCATGTGGCCTTCGCAAGCACCTCGGTAGGAGCACGCCGACAGCGCCAGGATCCCACACACCAACAGTGAGTTATGCATTAATATGTTCCGGTTTCTTCTTGCAAAGTGTTCCTCAGTGAAGAGGTTATAGAGGGGCCGGATACCACTGTGTTATACAGTGTGGCTACGTGGGATTTCTCTTACATTGCGCTGTATATACGTCCCAATATTGTATCTGTGCCTGATCTAGTCTGAGTAGTGTCGCTGAGGGAAGTGGTGTCCCCATTTCTCCTGATAGTACATACAGTAGGCCCTGAATATTGTTGAAAATAAGACATCCACAAGTTGTCAATTCTTTACAAACACAGTGTTACTGATTTATCCTATATACTAGGGGTGGCCAACTCCAGTCCTCAAGGGCCACCAACAGGTCAGGTTTTCAGGATATCCCTGCTTCAGCACCGGTGGCTCAATCAAAGACTGTGCTGAAGCAGGGATATCCTGAAAACCTGACCTGTTGGTTGGCCCTTGAGAACTGGAGTTGGCTACCCCTGCTATATTCATTTGAAAGCACTTTGAGCATGAGAAAAATGGCAGTTCTCCCTAGTTGAGTACCAGGGAAATATGAGACATTATCCAAGTCTGCCACATGTGCTGGGAAACGCGAAGTAGTAACTCACACCAAATACGTTTCTATGGAAACCAATCCCCATCGTCACTCAGGCAGCATTGTGATAGAAGTGAGGACGCGGGACATGATAAGAATAGATGGGACACGTGCTGTGCAGCACAGCTCACTTTATGGGGAGGTCAGAAGGGGTTCTGCAAATAATAATGCTAGGATCTCTCGTGTACCTGTTGGCGGTGGCTTACTCTCCCATTCAGCACTCTCCATCATATGCTTCGCTAGTCTCTCTGCATTACACTGCTCCCTCTTCTGCTGGATTAGCTGCTGAAGTTCACTTTTGCATGTGGTCATGCGTATTTGAAAGGCAGGAGGCAATGATGTGCTGGTATAAATCTGCATGGTGGGCCTCCTAGACTGGATCCCTACTCCATCAGATGTCTGGATAAGGTTATAAAAACGAAACGTATTACAGGAAGAAATAGAGCAGAAATATTTAGGTTATCTGATCCCCAACGTATAAAGACACAACCTCCTCCAACGCGTTTATTCTGACTTATACAGCTACTGGAATATAAACTGCCCTCTGTTCACAGCAGGAGACAGAAATGCAATGCAATTAAAAAGGGATTAGATCACTCCAGAAATAAACGTGGGATTAATTGCCGGCGAACGGTATTACTTCAATATCAATATTAACAGGTGTCAAATATTTTATGCCACGTAATATTGCATTACGTTACAATTGTGTACTTTGTGAATTAATAAATTGGTCAAGAAAAAAAATACAACATAAAACTATAATGGCCTGCGCTTCATTTTCCCAGTCTTCATACGTTGACCTTAAAGCCAGAATCCTCCCCCCACACACACTTTTTTTCTTTAAAATCAGGTTTAAATCTCTCGCCAAGGGAAACAAAAGGTCTTATAAATCTCAGACCAATAGAAAGTCACAACATCTTCCTATTGGGACATCAATTTAAAGCAGCAAAAAACATTGAAATCGTATATTTTTTCCCCAAAATAAATTAGTCATTATTGAATACTACAGAACTGGTTTGTTTTTTTTTGTGGTTTTTTTTTTATTCTATCTTAATGCCATTTTTAATAGGTTTTAAAGCATCCTTTGATTTCTATAGCAGGTTTTAGCCACCTCCCAAGCAGTGCAAGATCATGGCAACAAATGATCACAAACAGGAAAGTGTTGCAAATGTTCCCAGAAGTTTGTGCTGTAAACTGTAACAATAGATAATGTTACCCGAGTAATATAAGAATGCATTGTAGCTGCTGAGTTACACTGACTGAATGATTGATTGAAACTGAAAGACGGCCATTATGTTAGGCACACAACCAGGATTTTGAAAGATTTATAACAGAAGCACAAAACAATTGCCAGCTTAGGTAAAAACGTAGAATTATACATTGTCCCATGTTTTACAAATACAAATAAGAAAGAAAAAAAGTTGGAAAGTACAGTAATTTTGCTGCTTTAAAATCACCTTTCAAAACCAAGAAGTAATATCTTTAACTGTGCATGCAATGTCTTGTATATAATGTATAACCCTGTTCACTTAATGTAACTATGTATTTGTCATCATTACGCTATTCCCACGACATACTTGAAAACGAGAGATAACTCAATGTATTACTTCCTGGAAAAACATTTCATAAATAAATTGTAAGTGGTAAGTATCTCGGGAACAAGGGGTGGTCTCCAAAGCTCAAAATTGTGCAGTTCAGCTCTGAGCTCACTCTGGTTCCAATAATGCAAAAGAGAAAAAAGGAGAGTTTTTGGGAGCGGGGGGGGGGGGGGGGATTGCCGATTTAACACTAAAAATAGCGTGGCAGAAACGTGCCTACAGTATATAGGGGACAGTGGAGCCCTCCTTATCTTAAGTACCTGTGGAGAGGACGACAGAGGGGCACATATACCAGCAGAAGACTCTGAGCGATGAGGCTTTCCAGTTTCCTGGTCACCAGGTGGGAGAGTTCTTGCCACTGCTTGGTTCATGTTTGCCGGCTCCATGGCCCCAAACATGCTTTTCCACTCTTCGTTCACATTGGAGTCTTGCTTAACATGCTTACGTGCTAAAAGGAATAGAATCCAATTTAATATGACAACAGCAACACTAACAAGAGCGTCAGAGCAAGGAGATGAAAGGAGTATGTTTGTCAGTTTTGTACAACTACGAGTCTGACTGTATTTCATGGAAACAACTTTTCAAAGACATAGAACTTGTATCCCACTAATGGGATGAAGCTAAAAAAAAAAATATTTGGTTTATAGTCCTGAATTCTGCAAAAGTGGTAAAACGCAGTAGTAGGATAAGAGGATTTAGGGGTGTATAGGTAAAGTATCTTTTGGAGAAAAAAAATGCATATTTAGGGATTTTGTGATATTTCTTTCAAAATATTTGTTTTTCACATGATCTGTAAGCTTTTTATATTAGCAAACAGTCCACCCTCTTGTATTCCTGTAGTATAATGAGCCCCATCTTGCAATAGGGCACAAAAACACAATCTGTTTCATTCACAGCGGGGTGCACAGAAAGCACAATAAATAGTTGGGGTTTTTTTTTGTTAAAACACCTTTACAAAAATAAAACATTTAAAACAATACCAATGCCCATGCTTTTGTACCATTAAAAGAGGCATGTGCAAATTAAGGCCGTAACATTGTTCTTTAATATTGACTGTTTTATGTACCGCGCTTATCGTCAATATCCAGCTTCGCTTTCACAAGATCAGCTTGTCTTCCGCTAAGGCCCAAAGCCGACAAGTCGATCACGCCTTTAAGAGCACTTTCCTGTATGTGGTTCTGATCTGCTACGTTTGCCTTGGCTTTGTTTGACTTCAACATGAAGTCTTTTAGCGCTAAGAGTTTGTCTTCTTCATCTTCTGTCATTCCCTAAAATGCGAAGTAGAGAACTTTGATAAGTAACTGGAATGTTAAAGAGCCGTATCTCACACAATAGTACCATTGTGTACCTGCTGCACGTATATGTACTCTCCAACTGTACAAGTCACATTGTGAGCCCATCAGACAAGTATTTACATTTCCCAATATCTGCATTTATATTCATAATCCTGTTTACGACATAATGCTTTTACTGTTAAGGGCTGTGTAGAAAAGTATAGTAAACTAATTTGTATAAGGTACACATATAGCATACATCACTGTACATAGTGGAATATGGTTCCCTCCATGGAGCACACATTGAGCCTCAAACCAGAGCATCCCACCATAACCCCCAGATTACTCACCAATGATTATTAAAATGCACTGTATGTATACAAAAAAATTAAATTATAAGGATAATAAATGGATCGTCTGGTGGAGCAACGGATAGAATATTGTATAATATCCATCAGCAGTCACAGATCTGCTTTCAATTACACTGCTGATTACTTAATACCATAAGAGACAAAAAGGCCCCAATGCGACATCCAATATGACAAATCCTTTAGTACAATAATATGCATTTTATCTATATTCTGTTTTCATAAATATGGATCAGTTAGTTCAATACTTTGGCCAAAATATTTTAAGCCTACAACCCAGTCACGGTAAACCCATTTCAGTAGGTCCGACACTACCAATATTCTACGGTCTTATGTATTTTCCCACTGCTAAGCGAGACAAGGATACAAAATACTGCAGCCCAAAGCATGGGGTGTGTGACGTGTGTGCGTTGCCTAAAGGGTTCAACTTAAGAAGCACTATATGTGCTATAAATGAGCTATAGCGCAGTTAAAACCCAGAAGTGCCCTAATATTTATAGTGATAATAAAAAAAAAGGAGTGCAAATAACAAAAAAGCACGTGTGCGAGTGAGTGTGAGTGAGTGTAGAAGCAAATGAATTTCCACCCCTCACCTTTGGAGCTCTCTTAATAAGCTATTCCTTTACATGTGTGTTCCAGGACCCACTGATTAAGTGGGGTGGGGCGAGCATAAACTAAGGAGGAGGGGTCATAGGATCTCCCAAAATTGTGGTCAATTTACATAGACACATACACAGTCTTAAAAAGCTCAAAACCTAAACACACTTTGAGCTTGCAAAAACGGTGTATGTCTTTACTTAATAACATACCTGTGATAAGAGTTTCTTCAAGAGCTGCGCTATTGCTGGGTCTTCTGGAGGGGGGCACTCAAGCAGAGAGCCGTTCCTTTTCTTCTGACGCATCTGAAGATGTCTAAGGAGGCTAGCAATGTCCTTTGATCTCAGGGCATAATCAAATATGGAGCGGCTCACTGGCTCCTTCAGGACGCTCAGCAGGACAATCTCCTTATCTATCTGTCATTCAGAGGAAGGAGACCATGAAACAACAATAGTAGCGATGTTATAACTATAAAAAATAATAAATCACCTGGACAAACATTCAGTGACAGATATATTCTAGTAAGTGGCGCCAGCTCTCGATTTTCTATGGGCAGTACACGTGGCAAGTGGATTAACGCCAGCAATTCTGCAGTAGCACTGCAATAGTGAAGGGAATTAACCAAGAAATACTGTGCAAAAAAGGCAACAAAACCATGAAGAAAGGAATTCCTCTTGCTACATACAGTATGCTGTAGCTGTTCTTTTTAGTTACCCACATTCATACGCTGCCGCTCTCATGCCACCTCAATGTAAAATGTTATAGAATGGGTAGCATTACCTGTATAATTGGCTGGGAGATGAAGGGATTGAGGTAGGGCATTAGTTTACAATACACATCAGCAATGTTTAACTGCTGAGCTACTGTAGTGATAAATCCCACAGCTCCATAACGTATCCACAGGTTAGGATGGCAGAGAAAGGGTGCTGAGAAAGATCGAAACAAAAAAATAATTAGGATCCACATTTTGTGAAGTTAAATATCTGTGCAAAATAAGTCCTGACAGCATAACTGCAAAAATCAGCAACATCTGTAACCGAAAGATTAATAACCAGTGTGATTTTTCAATTACTGCGTAAATTGTCTAATATTTGATAAATGCATTTTGTTCTGTCGTCTAAATTTCCTGCTCCCCGATCTTTCCTTCCAAACCTCTTTTGTTTGGCGTTTTTGAAACTAGACTACATAACATATACACCCTTCTGTAAGGGAACATGAATGTATTAGAAATCTAGCATGGGGACCAGTCAATATTGTGGATTTCTAATCTATTCCTCTTCTTTATAATCAATCCAGGAAAATGATTACAAGTGGTTTTGGATTCATCAGTATCAATTTACTCTAGAGATCCTCTCATCAAGGTTACGAGTGCCAAGCCGCTGTTTCTCCTTCGTCATTACACAAGGTAACATATATTGAATGTTGCCGGTTAAAAACTTTGAAGCCCTAGATCAAGGATGGCCAACTCCAGTCCTCAAGGGTCACCAACAGGTCTGGTTTTCAGGATATCCCTGCTTCAGCACAGGTGGCTCAGTCAAAGATTGTGCTGAAGCAGATATATCCTTAAAACCTGACTTGTTGGTGGCCCTTGAGGACTGGAATTGCCCACCCCTGGTATAGGTGCTAACCGGGTGTAATTAGTGGTAGTAAACAAGGGCAAGAGAAAAGGACACCCTGTAAATGTTGCACACTAAGACGATAATGGAAACGGGATAACGTGAATAATGAAGAGATGCCAACATTTACATTTTAAGAAGAATGCTCAATAAAATAAATGGGTAGGACAAATGTATATATACACAACATATACCGTGTGTTTATAACCATCTCATGTATAAACAGATCTAATGGTCTTATTGGGATACACATAATAAGGTCCCACTTATTTTACAGAGCATTCTAATTGCAATGTTAATATCTCATCATTATTCAGATAAAATAAAGAATGGGGGCAGGGGGGGGAGCTGGGGACCATGATCATACACACAATAAAGGAAACCTGGGTTTTCTAAAACGTACCGATGTCGCATGCAAATTCATAGATGTGAGGTTTCTGAAGGAGCCCCAGTTGGCACATGCAAGTGAGAGCATTGAGAGCCTTAAAGATCACAAACTCTTCCACGTCGCTCAGACCCTGCTGTAGAAGTGGCTTTAAAATCGACGAGCTTTGCCATCCAACATATGCTGCAACGCCTGCAAGAAAAGTACAATAGGATCAATTCGACCTGAAGGAGACACACACACACACACACACACACACACACACACACCTTGCTCAAAGTCCTTTTAAAATGCAGGCCATTTGTTTTTTGTTTTTTGTAATTGAAGCAGTCACCCTATCTAGCCATTTTGGATTTGGACTATGTTATTTTTTTTACAGAATTCAAACTGGGGACTCCAGAGCCGAACCACACGATATATATATATATATCTCGCCGGGGACCCAACAGTTCCCAAGATGCTGTACTTACAGTGTAGTTGCAAACTATATCCAAAAAGGGGGGGGGGGGGGGAAACAGCATTCCAGTGGACTTTGCAACTGTAAAAAAAAAGTGTGTTTAAATGGTGCACAGATCCACATTTTGGTTCTAACGTGGACCCTCTTGACAAAGGTCCACGTTAGGATCAAAACATCCACCTGTCCACCATTAAAAACACAGTTTTTTACATTTGCAAACTCGTCTGAAGTGTCGTTTTTCCCCCCCTTTTTGGATCCAGTTTGCAGTGATTACCCTTGCGGGGGTGTCACCGTGTACCTGAGGCAATTCAACAAAAGTGAGTGCTCCTAATTTCAAAGTTGCAAAGTGTTACATTCCACTTCAGGGCAATAAAAATGCTCGCGGGGTCCCATGATCCAAAAGGAAGCCCAACCTGATTTTTTTTTGGGGGGGGGAGGTTGACTTTGTGGCTTCCTATTGGACAGCTGTTCAAATGTTCATGCAGCAACATCTGCAATTAAACCGGTAAGTATCTCGAAGCAGAGTCACCAGAGCTAATTATAGTGGAATTAAGCCCCGAAGGACACCAGGGTTTTAATTGTGTTCAAAATAAAATGCAAGACTTGCAGTTTCCTCTCAGAGTACCATGGTACTGATGACAGACTAATGTGCGTTTATCATTTTTAAAGTCACATAAAGTACAAATGTATCATGCCACATACTTGGAAGAGGACTCTGCATTTCCAGTTTAGGAGAATGGCCCGTATACATAATTGTACTCACATTTAAGCCAATGCTTTTACCATTTTGGGGGAGTTACTGTACCTTGGAAGTATTTAAAAGTTGAATATGAGTACTTCAGTATTAGGTGATACCTTTTTTATTTGGGTCAACATGGCTATTTCTAGTTAATTCAAATGCGAATATAAAATAAATGCTCCAACCCCCTCTCTTTAAACCCCCCCCCCCCCCAGACTCCCCAACACATGCTTCAGTTTAGTGGGTACTCTCACTTACTTTAGTATACTCTCTAAGAGTATACCATCTGACAAGACTGTATAAACAAAGAGGAGAAGCACAATTCATTGAAACCAAGCAAAAGAGTTAAGACCACTTGTGGGTACCCACCAACAATGCTGTCAAAGAAAGCTCCACGGAGGTGCCAGTCGTTCTTATCATTCAGGAAAGTGATCATGTGGGAGAGGAGGACATCATTGGCTTTTTGCCGGCCAAAGAATACGCAGAGCCTCGTTATGCCGTTTTCCATTAATGTCTGCTTCACAATGTTCTCTGGGTCGCTCAGCAAGGTGACAACTTTTTGCTGGACCATCTCATGCAGGGCCTGCAACTCTGCACAAGTGACAGAGCAAACATAAATGTTAACTCTCCCAGCATCAAAGAGGTAGTATCAATATACTGCAGTACCATTCAATAGTGAGTATAAATTACACACTAGTCCACCATTTCTGCAAAAGCAACACAGTAAGAAGGAATGGTAAATCCCACGGCTGACCCCTATTAGCTAAAGAGCAAGTCCTGACCTCAGCCATTATACCGTTTCTCCAATTTTCCCAGTGCACCCCCCTACCCCTCCCCCCGTTCCACCCTGGGCTTCCCAGTTCTGAAGTGGGAGGTCCCTATATGTCAGAGGACAACCAATGAGCTCCGCGGGTTGCTTTCAGGTAACCATTTATCTGTTGAATCCAGGCAATCCTCTCTCTCGCAGTTTCATTGCATAGGCCCTTACTGAAGGTCTGTATTTTTCACTTCAGCTGTAAGTTCTTCTCATGCGTTGCCTTCTCATCATGAACTCATTCTTACACGCTCTTTAAAACATCTACTGCAGTGGTTCCCAACTCCAGTACTCAAGAACCCCAGCAATTCAGGTTTTAAGGATATCCCTGCTTGAGCACCGGTGGCGTGATTGTGCCACCGGTGCTGAAGCAGGGATATCCTTAAAACATGACCTGTTGAAGGGTTATTAAGGAGTGGAGTTGGGAACCACTGCTCTACTGCATCCAAGGACTTAGTGTCTACGTTCTGATCTTTGCCACCATAATAAAACAACAATGCCGTTGTATACCACAATTGTTTAATAGATGTGGCAAAGTGTTTTAAACATCTGACTTACATTTTACTGTACAAATACATGCATAGTAGCTATTGTGCTAGCCTTCTCGGACTTCCTTCCCCGCTTTCTCACAGAAGCCATGTCAGTTTGAGGCCCACCCATAAGGGACATGCATCACGAGCTGGGAACCCCTGCCCTACATAAATAAAACGGAGAGAAGGGTAACGGGTGCAATACCGGTGTCGTAGTTCTCACTGGGGTGTAACACCTCATCTAGCTCTTCACTGCCCGGATCATTTTCCATATTCAGGTTTTTCAGCTGCACCAACTCTAGAAACCTCAGTGCGGTCTCTGCCAGCAGCGCAATGTTCTCTGTGCGAGGGAAAAGAAAGGAAGCAAACGGAAAATCAGTATCAAATCAGAACAGTATATCAATATATCAATAAAACCGAACCCCTTTTACAAAATTGGGAACCCGTTTGACGGCCACCTGCAAACACTGAACAATATGACAACATGGTACTGTAGGTAGTTCAAACCTAACTAATGACATTTCCTGGCGAAATCACAATAGAGCCATTTCTTAGAGGAATTCAAAAAAGTTACCAGTGTAGCGTCATAATAATAAATATTATTATAGCCTATCCCAGGATTCTCTCATCTCTGTTGAATAGATCTCCCACCAAATCCTCCCATCAGACTGGAATGAGTGCTGCCTCGGAAACCATCTGCCATATTGTTCTATCCCAGGCAGAATGTGAAGGGGCTCCCTTCCAAGAGGAAAGAAAAACTATCATTTACGTTTAATACAGGGTATGGCACCTTTCAAGTATGATCCTCAAAGTTGATGTCAAGGTGAATATTTAAGACGGTTGCAGTTATAGACTGCGTTTTTAATACAAAACATGACTCCTTTTCATCATTTATCATTCTTATCCCTCGCTTTATTGATTATGGGCACTTTAGAGATTTGATTACAATCATATAGCTCTTCACAGCAACAATTCTCACTGCCCTCTTTTTTTCCAAGGGATATGAACCAGGAGATCAGTGTAAGTCTAGTGTTACCCTGGACAATGGTTGCAAGGATGCAGAAACCAGGCGGTGGTACTGTACCTCTACTAATGGAGTTTTAATGTTCCGAATAAAAAGGTATTATATTTGACTTTACGTCCCTCTCTGGTGCCACTTTTTGTGTACTATGCATCTACATTATGATGATCTTTGAAGTTTAATATTCCAGCCTTTTGAATAGCTGTGACTTCAGGAAGATGTGCTTCTGTCCAGCAGCGATACTACTTTAGAGGAGTTTGTCCAAGTGACAGTGATGTTGCTACTTAGAGAGTGCTTGCGATTCTGTTTTTCCTTGCTGAAAGTCAGTGGTGTACTATTTTTGGTCTAGTGTTCGACCACAGCATATTTACTCATCGGGAGTTTTTTTAATCTAGATGCAGGCTTTTGCCGCTTTCCGAGATGGTTGCTGGCCTCACAGGTCAGTTACTGATTAACGTGAAGCTTTTTGACAGCGGCTATTTTACGCTCCCAAAACACAGGTGCATCATACAGCAGACGAGTCTCTCCTGAAGTCAGTGATGTCAACCTCAAAGGAACAAAATCACTCAGGTTTAGGGATTCTCGACCCCTCAAAAAAGTACTTAATTAGAAAAGTTATCATTTCTATAAAGGGAGACTTCACAGAAAGTCAGCGAGAGTTGACATGTCTTTGAAACTCAGGTAGTCTGGCACTAGGAGATTCCTGCCGCTCCAAAACTGTACAAAAGAAAAATGGAGCCTTTAAGCAGCAGTCCCCCTGTACAATTTGTTTTCTATTGCCCAGATTCACACGTGGGTTTAAAATGACAGGAAGTACCAGTGCTACCTTCATCAGTATGTATCTCGGGAACCCGGGGGTCAAATGAGCTGAAATTAGCACGGTTCTCCTCTGGTAATAAAAGAAAAGGAGCTTGGGGAGGGAGGGGCTTGCTGCTGCTTAAAGTCTTGGAGAGTCCTTCAGGATACTAGATTCTGCTGTTGGGGTCAACAGTCCCACCAAGAGTACTGCCCTTCAACAGTAGCCATACAATATGAAACATGAGGTGGGAGAATTGATATTCTCATGCCAATACCTCATCACCTTTACAGTGGATGAACCTGGGTCACATACCATATCTTGTGTCTGACATGTTATACTCAGTGCTGCATATTCTGCAGCTCAAAATAGGAAATTAAATCATTAATATTACCGTTACAAGTGCTACATAATCAGCCCTTCGTGGTGTCGTTATCCAACGATAAACAAATGAATGCAAATGTTTGACATAACAATCAAACAATGGGACTTATGCATCATAGTATCCGACAGCAAACAGACGCAAAAAGTGGAGCAAACATTATCACCATTGTGCCAAACCCTGTTGTATCTCCGAAAGATTGAAAATGGCAGGGGCTTGTTTTCACAGATCAAACGGAGAAAAAGTAACTTTTGTAGCTAAAAATGAAAAAGTTGGATCAATCCGATTATTTTTTTTAATCTCACCTGCATAGGCCAGTCTGACAATAGTGGCCTCATCTTGAGCAAGATGTGCAATGCCAGGCAAAATGTACTCTGGGTAAATGTTGATGTCATTCCGAGGCACCTCCTTGACAAGGGCGAGAACCTTCGTCAGCGTCCTCACGGCTTCAGCCTTTACTCTGGGCACAGAGTCATTGCTGAAATGCAGCAGGTACGGGGTGATACGGTCCAGTAAAATCTCGACACTCAACCGTGGTGCCAGGTGAAGAATGAGCTCCAGAGCAGCCAGCTTAGAGTCACAGTACTTCAGGGTCTGCAAGCAGGACGTGATCACGGACACCAAAATAAGCAGCCCGTTTTCCTTGGTTTCACCTTCCGCCTTCTCGGTCTGATCGTCTCCACAGATGTTGTGGATGATGTTGTCCAGATCCTTGCGGATAACGAGGATGCGTTCGTCGGCTGAGTGGAAGGTTTCCTTAGCGAACTGGGCCATGTACGGCTGCAGGAAGGTGTAAAATATCTCCGGGAATGAGTTACTCCTCTGCTGTTTCAAGTAGTCTTCTGCTGCCATACGCTTCTCAGGTTCCCGACGGATCATCTGTGTCACCTTAAACAGAAAGATATACAGCATAGGAGACATCTACACAATAGAAGTAAACAGTGTTAAAGTACATCTTCATTCACTTTAGTATACAGCAGCACATTTTCTTCATCCACTTAAGAATATAGCACCATGCACGCTCCTGATTAATCTTCAAAAATATATTGAACATGATATTATTTATGAAAGTACACAGAGTCCCTATTATATATATATATATATATATATATACATACATACATACATACACACACATGTATACAGACATACATACATACACACACACACACACACACACACACACACACATAAGATAAAATAAATAGTAAAAATATAAATAAAAAAAGATCCAAAAACAGCAGCACTTGCAGCGTCAACCATGTAACACACAACAAATTATAATAAAAAGAATATATAGTGACGTATATTCAATAAATAATGTGTGATCAAAGTCAATATATTCTGCACTCACAAAAATACCATAAGTGTACAGCAAACTCATTGTCACAAAATCAGGAAACCCCCCGCTGGATAAGCCGTCCTTCCAAGAACTCCTCTGGGACGCTGCCGATGCAGAACATACTGACTTTGAGTTCTCATTATTTTATCAATATACAATCTGCTTTTCATTTTTGCTCTTTTTTTGTTGATGTGTATATACAGTACGTATAGTATATCGTATAATCTATTATATATATTATATCTATATATATATATATATATATATATATATATATTATATATTATTAGATTGAACTATTCTAGTCCCTCTTATGTGTAAATAACAAACGGAACACATTCTTGACAAAAATTAAAAAAAAGGTAAAAAATAAAAGCCTTTACTTTACATGGTTAATATTCCAATCTGACTGGTGGTCCAACCAATTTATATTGCAATAATGGAATACTCACACGCCAAACTTACATGGACCTTCATCAAAATGTTATTTTTGACTACGAGACTGCCAAGAACAGTACAGTACTCATACAGTATGGCTATTATTATCAGAATACTAGTCATACATTTTTACTTTACACTATATTGTAATACATTTTACATACTTTTACATACTTCCATTCCAAGTTTATAACCTGGCTAAAACTAAACTGGATTCAGTTGAGAACACTGTAAACTACTGTAGGATAATGTAAATACAGTCTGCAGTGGTAGGCACAATATTTACCAGTTGTCGGATACAGTGGTCTTCAATTTTGTTCAGCGCTTGATCAGGTGAGAATTGGCCCTTTTTGTAGGCCAGAAGCTGGGATAAGTCAAACAGTGGCACTCCTTCCGTAAACAGCTCTGCTATTACACACCCTGCAAGACACAGATGTTATTAAGGGGAGCATCACAGACTAAGGCTAAGCCCCTGCTGCAGCGCTCGCTATGACGTACGCTGCAGGGACAAGAGCCGCCCCTCAATGGGGGCGGCTTCGCTTCCCACCTTGCCCACCGTGTTATGCGAACAGATTCCTCTGAAGACAGGAAATCTGTGCTCACAACTTGCGATGGAGCGCTGGCCACGCACCCCAGCGGTTCAGCCAATGAGGGCCAACCTGCCGGGAGACATCATAGCTGCACCCCCCACCACACCCACCCGTCTTTCCCCCTGCAGCTCACCACAGACCGGGAATCTCAGCTGCACGTGACGCCAGCCTGGCAGGCGAGCGTGCAGCGTCGACACCGGGGCTTCAGCCTAAGCTGCAACAACTGCAACTTCATGGGGTCATTAATGCTAGTCAGAGGAGGTTTAGGAACACGACACTCTGAATGTGCAGTGATAGCATGACATCATATTTGGTGAACTTCAGGATTATATGCGAGTTTGTTTATACCTAAAGTGTCACAAAGTAACATAGCTGCCAATATCAACCATGGAAAAAAAATTAGGTCTTAATTTAAGAGTTTATGGAATAACATGGCCCAGAAATGTGTCTAACAAGAAAGCTTATTCTATCGATCTTTGCAGTCAGATAGGTCAGCCATTGATTACAAGCTATATGTTGTTCACCCCTCTGGACAGTATATACTGCGATTGCACTACGGGGTCCATGCTTCTGCATGGGTCGTCCGTCCCCGTGCATCGTTAATCCTTCCGGACCGCAACGAAAACGGTAAGGTATGATACATCTGTATGGAGCGTGTGCAATTGGGATACCGAAGCTGAATGAATTTATATCAAATATGAGTACACACTAAATTTCCGAACTAGCGAAATTTGCTAATGAAATTTATAATGTGACGGGGGGGATCTGTGTATGTAACGTGACGGGGAGGGGGGGGGATCTGTGTGGGTAATGTGATGGGGAAAGCAGATACCTGCAGAAAAGATATCCATAGCCCATTTAAGGTCCCCTCTCGTTCGCTGGTTGTTAGTCAGATCCACCAGCGGCGTAGTTGGGTCCTTGATAGACTCAAGCTCCGTAGAAAAAGTGGTGCCATCCACAAACCTCTCTGGAGCGATGTAGCAGGTTCTCCGTCGGGACGTGTCGAAGAAGTAATTAAAGTCTGCTGGGTTGTCCTCAGGGAGATACGTAGGTTTGAAGCTGGCAAAGTCCGTCAGGAGGACCCAGTTCCAGCTGGTGACCATCACATTCTCAGTCTTGATGTCACCGTGGCGCACACCAGATTTGTGCGCTTGATCCACGGCGGTCAGGATCTGGAAAGCGATCCAACGCTTCTCAATGTTGTTGAGGAACGGCCGTGTGCTGATCCGGTCGTAGAGGTTGTCCCTGACGTACTGCCGGAAGAGCAGAGCCGCTTTCTCGTTCAGGGTAAACTTCTGAAAAGGAAGACAGTTCTGGGAAGAGCACAACCGAATCTTCAACTCTTCAAGCTCCTGCTTGTAGTTGGTGAGTGGTAGCGACGGGTCTTGAATGGCAAAGACCTTAACCACTACCAGGCCCTCCCGGTGCTTGGCCCGCGCGACTTTAAAGAAGCGCGTGCTTCCTAGGCTTTTATCATACTCAAAGTCGTGAATATCTGAAAAATAGCTGTCCACAGACAGGATCTGCGAGGGAGCAATTCCGGCTAGCTGGTTCCCCATGATAGATCTCCTGTCCTTTCCTCTGTACCCAGCGGTTAACAAAAGGGACTCTAAGGAAAAAACAAAAGCAAAGGAAAAATTATACAACGGTATACAATTAGCTCCTATAGTAACACCTAATCCACTCTTGATGTTGTATAATAACAATTACAACAATATATGACCCAAATACAGCAATAAGAGAGCTAATTAGCTCTGACGGTCTAAATGTAATTAATTGTTGATTGGCAGCAGAGTATTGCCCTTGTAACGGTCTATAGTATAGAGCCTCTATACCAACTATAAAATGTCACTCTACCCCAGGATAACGGCATCCCTTGCAGGGTCTCGCACAGTTTCATCCCCTTGTGGTAGGAACTCAAACAGGACCTATGTTTGTTGATGAAAGTTCTTAATAGCTCACCCTAAAACGTAGGCAAAAACATGAATTTGACTAGTTTGATAGGGTCCCTCAATACAGAGTTGTGAGCGGACACCAGTCAACTGATCGTCTCAACCTCCCTATTCAATTGGTGCCAAGTCGCTATTTATGCGTTAGCAACTTCCAACCATGTTATATATAGGGGAATTCATTATTTTCATTACACCCCTCCTATCCCATCTTTTATTTTCTCATGAGTGATACGTCACAATTAAGAAAGTGGTCCCTGTTAAGTCTATGGAAGCTAGTGCTGTGCCACACTCACATGCCCCCCTCCTCACCCGCTTCTCCCCCTCATACACCACTCCTCACCCGCTTCTCCCCCTCATAAGCCCCTCCCCACCCGCTTCTCCCCCTCATACGCCCCCACTCACGCCCTTACTTCCCTTCTCATACATATCACCCCTGCTTACCAGCTTCCTCCCCACACAACACCCCCCCCCCCCCCCCCCCATCCTTACCAGTTTCCTCCCCACACATAACCCTCCATCCTTACCAGTTTCCTCCCCACACATAACCCCCCCTCCTTACCAGCTTCCTCCCCACCTCTCCTTACCAGCTTCTTCTATCTGACATGCTCCCTCTGCACTATTATTTATCAGCTGCAGACAGCGGGCTCTGCAGACCCCTCTGCCATGCAGTCACATGGCTCATGATGTCACGCTAACATCAGAAGGTCTCGCTTTCGTTCTGCCTTTGCACCGATTAGCTGTTTTGTCTCATGTGATCCTTTTCCTTCGCAGCAGAGGCTTCTGGGGGTTGTAGTCCTGATGCTTCTGAATCTGATCTACAGTACCAAGTACTAGTCAGCTGTCTCTAGCCCTGGACAAGATTGAGCAAATGACAGGGACAGGTTTATTAGGTTCATTTAAAGCAGCTCTCCCCTCACCATAAAATAATAAATATTTCCTTTATCTACTGTAAAGTCATTTTAGTGCTGAATTAATAATAATAATTAACATGAGCTTTAGTTGCATTGACAGTGTACACAATAGCAGGGAATCCCTGCCCAGTATAAGTCACATTCTAATGTTTGGTGCCTGAAGCACAGGGAAAGTGATTTGCCCCGTAGCTGACAGTGGGATTAGAACCAGACTCCCCCGCTCCACACTCACTACCATTGTCTTCAGTCAGTGCCTTTGCTCACTGAGCCACTCCTTCAGTGTAGTAAGCAGTGCTACTCTTTGTAAATTATGTAGTAGCAGTTTGCGGATCTCACATGCTGTAAACTTGCCTTAGGCCTGGGACCCGCTGCGCTCGTTGGCGCGGGCGGCAATGGAGCGAGTTCCCCACCAGCAGGGGAATCCTCGCGAGCCGGTCCCGGTCCCCACTGGCTGCACAGCTGACTACACGCTGTGGCGCGTCAGCCGCTAGGAGACACCACAGAATGGTGTTTCCTAGCGTTGACGCGTCACGTGGTGTGGCTGTGAGCCAATGGGGAGGGGAGGCTGCGGGAGGAGGAGAGGCTTCGGGGAGCGGGGAGGAGTGTGGAGTGTGGAGTGAAAGCAGCGTGAGTGCCTCTCTGTGTGTGTGTCTGAGTGCGTGCGTGCCTGCCTGTGTGTGTGTATGTGTGTGCCTGTCTGTGTGCGTGCCTGTCTGTGTGCGTGCCTGTCTCTGTCTGTGTGTGTGTGTGTATGAGTGCGTGCGTGTGTGTGTGTGTGTGTGTGTGTGTGTGTGTGTGTGTGTGTGTATGAGTGCGTGAGTGCCTGCCTGCGTGTGTGTGTTTTTTTTACTTACCTGCAGCCCGTGGCAGCCCGTGGAGGGAGGGGGGGGAAGAGTAGCGGGTCCCTCCGCTCAAGCCACGCCCCCCCCTCCCTGTCAATCCTCCCACTCCCGCCCACCTCCCGCTCCGGCCCCTCACGTCATGGCCGCGCCCCCTCACGTCATGGCCGCGCCCCCCCCGACCCGTTTGGCCACGCCCCCCCCCGCTCCGAGAAAAGTATCCTGTAGACCGCAGATCGCGGTACAGCGAGTTGCACGCGCCGCCGGCAAGCAAGCCAGCCGTGCGGACGCGTGCAACGGGACCTTAGCCTTAGGCTGCGTCCATAGGACTGCAGCCGTGCGGAGGCTGAGGGAAAGTGGGTGCTTTCCCTGGCCTTGGTCCGCGCGCCGTACGGGGGCGTGTCGGGGGGCCTGTGACGTCACGGAGCTGGTTCGCCCTTATTGGGCGAACCGTTCACGTGACCGGCCCTGCGCTCCCTTGAGCGCTTGAAACTAAAAATTGATTAAGACCTACGCTTCTGCACGCTTGCGGAAGCGTGCGCGAGCCCCTGCTAAAGCCGCTCTCATTGCGGCTGCAGGGGCTCACTGGTAAGTGAGAGCGTGACACAGCACGGGTCAGCGCCTAAGCGCTGACCATGCCCGAGGCCTTATAAGGGCTGTTCCTATGCGAACGCGCGTGCACGTGCCGCATGCTTTTCATGTCTATAGAGCCGGGAGCTGCAGGTTAGTGTATATGTGGGTATATGTGTGTGTATGTGTGTATATGTGTGTGTATGTGTGAGTATATGTGTGTGCATGGGTTGTGTGAGTGAAAGTAAGTCCTAGATAGATTTTTTAAAGAAAAAAAAGTTTAATAAATATTTTTTTTGTTTGTTTTACAATCCTTGACACCCCCCCACACACACACATCCATACAAACACACATCCACGCATACATGTGTAGCCCTGCTTCCTGCTGAATACAGTGTGCTACCAATGCTGTCTAACCTGTTGGCTCGCAGGGCCTAAGCCTCCGTCACGGAGAGCCTGGGGCAATATATCTGTATACCGACAATCTCTTACCAAGTGCAGCGCCTCCACCTGTGATGGCTCCCAGCAGAGCGGGAGTGGTTCCTCACAGGACTATAATGCAATACTACGCACACAGCATATAAAAGAAACAGTGACTTTACTAACGGTAACCATAACCAGGCATGTCATTCATTAAGTGTCCCTCTTCTAGGAGACACAATAGCTAACCTCACCGTGTACCCACACCATGTCCAATTCCCCCACACCACGACCCCACCCTCAAAGTAAGGTATGTGTGTGTGTGACTGCGCGGCCACTTATGTACTGATTTTATAGTTGGTGCACTTATGCGCTCGGACCTGCAAACAGACTTCGCAAAGGATCCGACGACGTAGATCTGGGGTACCTTCCGGGGCGATCCCACTCGGTTGGCTGCTGCTGTGCTTGAAGAGGTCTGATCCCAAACCTCTGTAATGGTGCCGCGACAGTCTCTGGGTCTGGACACTTCTCTCTCTCTCTCTCTCTCTCTCTCTCTCTCTCTCTCTCTCTCTAATGTGACAGGTTCCTATACTAGGGCCTGTCCCTGCATCAACTCCAACTGACTGTGACTCAGGGTATAACTAGGCCTGGGGTATGAGGCCTAGTGTAGAGGCTACTTGCCTCTCTACATGCAGAGCTCCTTCTCCTTCCCCTTCCCGGTCTTCTCTGCCTAACGTGCTCCCCTGCGCAACCTCCTAACTCTTCCTACCGCAAATCCTGTCGCCCTATAGGCTCACTGGCGTCACCTGGTCTCGCTGAGGCTCCTGGGACTCGTAGGCCCCTGCGCTATGTCCCCTCTGATTGGCCCATGTTTCGTGGGCTACCACACTCCTACTGCACATGCGCGACCTCTCCTCTGTCGCCGTCACCAACGGGGCTCACTGCGCATGCGTCAGTACTCAAAATGGCCGCGGAGCCTCCGGTGCACCGGAGCGCTACCTGTACACACCTTCCCCTATTCTCCCATTGCAGCGGAGATAAGGGTGAACCTGGGGGACCTGGCAACACATGTATAGCCTGGCCTTCGGCAGCTATTGCTAATTCTGGACCTTTCCTCTGTCAGTCCTGTTAGAACAGGGAGTGTAAAGGTTAATTCCTTCAGTTGGCCTGTTTTGCATTTTAGCTCTGAGTATGTAGCAATATTCAGGGGCGGGCCTAAGCAACCTATGAGCATGTTAATCCAAAGGGTGGATATGGGTTGGAACATCCCCTGATGTGTATGAGCCAATCGGTATCCAGCTTTGAGTTGTAATGATTCAAAGTTAGAGACACTCCCTGAGGATATTCAAATTGAGGCATGTTTCCTAAATTTAGATTGTCAGTTAGTGAGTGTGAGTAAGTCTTCAGAGAGAGCAGAGAGAGATAGGAAGCCAAGAATAGGTCTCCCCCTCTTGCCCCACCTGGGCAAGGAGGGGGGGAATTTAAGCTGCCATGAGCAGAGAGGCAGAAATTACTCCATGCCTGTGATATCATGCTGTAGGCTGTATGCACACCTATGCTGAATAAAGACCAAGAGAAAAGAAGCTGCTGTGTGTGTCCCTGTTCCTGGTGTCTGGAGAATGGAGTGTCAGTGCGGGTCTCTCCTCTGGAGGCCCCAGGGGATCCCTACTTGCTGGAGGCGCTGTGCACCCTGAGAGAACAAGGTAACCTGTCCCACACCACACCTCCTATCCCTGTCCTGGGTTCTCCCCACAACACCGCGGAGCACTCAGCCCTCCTGTTTACCAGCAGGTCACAGCACCAAGACCACTCAGAGTGACCAGAAGGAGTGTACCCCCCAATCTCATGTCAGGTGGGGTACAATAGAAGGGTTACATTTGGAGGCGCTGCTGAGATGAGGACTGCTCCCCAGGACAGGACAGGTTTTATCAACGGGACAGGTTTTCAAAGACAGTGGCCCATGCAGCAGTTTCAAAGACTTTGTATGCAGCACAGAACAGCAGCCATAGACTTTGCAGTGAGGGAACCCCTTCTTGAAGCTTCCCCAGGGAGGGGGTTACCCTAATTAAGAAGACCTTGCTGTGGACCATTCCTGGTGGCTATGCACCAGGGAGCGTAAGTCTTTACATGCACTTCAAGAGGACAGAGGCATGCTCTATGATTGCATAGGACCCTCTGTGCCTCCAACATCTTACCAAGAAGAAAATAGAGGCCGGTTCCTGAGGATTCACCAGGGAGCTGGCTGCCTGTTAATGGCACTGCAGCAGGGGCGACTGACCTGAGCCATCCCCAGGGAAGTGTGGTCACCCTACTGTATCCCACCACAGAGAGGAGGGGGACAGGGAACTCTGGGGATTACGCCTATGGCCCCTGTGCACCCCATCTAAGAAGAAAAGGGAGGCAGGTTCCTGAGACTTTACCAGGGAGCTTGCGGTCTCCTAATGGCACTACAGTTGGGGCGGCTGGCCTGAGGCGACACCAGGAAAGCGTGATGACCCTTCTGCACCCCACGACGAAGAGAGAGGTAAGGGGGCAGGGACTACATGGTAAATGTCTGTAGGTCCCTGTGCACCCTGCAGTAAGAGTTACTGCGGTCCCTGTGCGAGGCGTTCCCTGATGCTACCCCAGGGTGCGTGACACTCAAAGATTACAGGGACAGAAATGTATTTGTGGCTCCTGAATGCAAACGGAGACCACATTGTGCTGGACTATGTTATATCTTCATCTGGTGTTTCTTCCTCCTTCAGAGATGCCATGTTTTTTTGTGCTCTCAAAATGGCGGCTCCAGCTCAATGGGGGCCGCATGGACTCTCTTTGTGCTCAAAATGGCGCTTCCCGCCTTACCAAGGAAGCCATGTGCTGTTCTGCAAGGATTTCTGCATTTTGCAAGCTTGTGCTGCTCTTCAGCTTGCAAGAAAATGCGGGAACTATTCAAACCCCTCCCCCTTTGCTTGCTCTGGATTGGACTATCCTATCTACCAGGGGGAGGAGCTAAGTGTGTTCCACGGAGCAACAGGAAGTGAGGAGCAAGATGCACTTCCACTTCAAACACTGGTGGTTGTGTCTGCCAGGCTGCCTTGCTTGCTCCACTATGAGAGACTGGGCCTGTGTGCTGAGAAGCCTGTCAGCAGCACAGAGGCTGATGACATCACTGAGGTCACTACCATTACTTCCACCGTACCCGAGTATGCTATGGAGCTGTCAGTTCCAGTAACTGTTGCTGGTGCCTTCCGTCTGACCCACGCTGCCAGTGGGGGTGCTACACCACAGAGGTATCGGCTGATGCCTCCCACGTACCCGATGCGGCTGGGATCTGCCCTGCTACTCATGGCGGTGAGCTGCATATCCTGTCTACAGATCCCCGCTGGGATCTGCCCTGCTACTCATGGCGGTGAGCTGTTTGTCCTGTCTACGGATCCCCGCTGGGATCGTGCCCAGAAAGCTGCGGAGCTGTATCTGCGGCGCCAGCAGGAGATGTGCGGGGCCCGTGCTCGCGCACTCTCCTACATGCGAGCTGCTGAACGTCACTACGATGACCTGCTGCTCCAGAGTCGACTGTCGGGAGAAGTGCCGGCCGGCACCACCCCTGATGACTGCATCGACTCCACTGTTGCTATTCCACTACCGGGAGTTAAGATGGCCGCCGAGTCGCCCGGCCGGGTGAGCTCCAGTAAGATCCAGGCCACTCCGGTGAGTAATACCCTTCCGGTTGATCCTTTCCTCCTGACATGCAGGGAGCAGAAGAAGTCCCGGGAGGCCCTTCAGGCCCAGGCGCTGCTGAAGCCCGCTGCCATAAGAGCAGAGGGAGGGGCAAATTGAACTTGACCCAAGACTGTGCCATTGCTCCTCCCGGAGAGAGTTCCCTGAACATGCCCCCTAGAGACTTTGGTGCTGGCCCCTTGTCACCGGAGGCCCCAGTCTCTGAGTCATCTGCCCCTTCTGGCCCGTATTCCCCATCCATCACCAGTCCCAAGGTGCGACTCTTGACCCCCAGGCCCTCTTCACCTGGAAGCCCCGTGGCTCCCTATGGACAATATGATGTTACGTCTGTTATGCCTGATATGCAATTGGAAGGGTCTGTGCATTGGGGGGATTGTGATGATGAGGGGATGAGTTCAATGCAATCTGAAAATGTTTTGTCTCCTGTCAGAGAGGAGGCAGAAGGAACCCCTGTGTGGGAAGGTCCTATATTCTGGGTGCTGCCGTGTACTGCTACTGACCGCAGCTTAGTGAAGTTTAGCAGAGCAGCCCATGTAATTGTTCATAGGTTCAGAAAGATGGGATTTGAGTTCCCATATCTCCCTGAGAAACTGATGAGAACTGTAGAAATTCACCGCTTAGAGTGGGTGAAAGAGGCCATAATTGCCCACCTTGGGACTTATGCAAAGGATCCCGCCTATGTGGATCTGGATAGAGGTCCCCAGTTATTAAAACTATGGATGATTGGGAGAGATATTCACATAGACCGAGTGGAATATATTTCTGAGTATGGGACATGAAAGTGCTATTCAGTAAAGGTACCTGGTGACACTGGTAGAATGGTCAGGAAGCCTGACCCTGCTCATTACTATTAATGCTTTAATAACTGCTGTGTTAGTAGAAATGTTCTGTTCAGTCAGTCACTGTATTGCCAAGTTTCTGTGTATATGCAGTGGTTATGTCAGTGCTGTCCATGCTGGAATGTATAGGGGTTAATGCATTTCAGCTTATTTGAATTTACAGGTGTTGCACAGTATGGTAGAGGTTATACCTGCTGTAAGTCCAAGCCGGGACGGTTGGAGTTTTACCAGAGGGAGTATATAGCCTGGCCTTCGGCAGCTATTGCTAATTCTGGGACTTTCCTCTGTCAGTCCTGTTAGAACAGGCAGTGGAAAGGTTAATTCCTTCAGTTGGCCTGGTTTGCATTTCAGCTCTGAGTATGTAGCAATATTCAGGAGCGGGCCTAAGCAACCTATGAGCATGCTAATCCAAAGGGTGGATATGGTTTGTAATATTCCTGATGTGTATGAGCCAATCGGTATCCAGCTTTGAGTTGTAATGATTCAAAGTTAGAGACACGCCCTGAGGATATTCAAATTGAGGCATGTTTCCTAAATGTAGATTGCCAGTTAGTGAGTGTGAGTTAGTCTTCAGAGAGAGCAGAGAGAGATAGGAAGCCAAGAATAGGTCTCCCCCTCTTGCCCCACCTGGGCAAGGAGGGGGGGAATTTAAGTTGCCATGAGCAGAGAGGCAGAAATTACTCCATGCCTGTGATATCATGCTGTAGGCTGTATGCACACCTATGCTGAATAAAGACCAAGAGAAAAGAAGCTGCTGTGTGTGTCCCTGTTCCTGGTGTCTGGAGAATGGAGTGTCAGTGGGGGTCTCTCCTCCTGGAGGCCCCAGGGGATCCCTACTGGCTGGAGGCGCTGTGCACCCTGAGAGAACAAGGTAACCTGTCCCACACCACACCTCCTGTCCCTGTCCTGGGTTCTCCCCACAACACCGTGGAGCACTCAGCCCTCCTGTTTACCAGCAGGTCACAGCACCAAGACCACACAGAGTGACCAGAAGGAGTGTACCCCCCAATCTCATGTCGGGTGGAGTACTATAGAAGGGTTACACATGCATACATACATACACATATTTGAGCGCAGGTTGCGGCGCGAAAAGATGAATTTCTTCATCTTTGCTGCTGTCTGTCGGCTCCCCTCTCCCTGCCGTACGCGCGCGCGGCCCTTCTATAGAAAGGCTGACTAACGTCAGCCCACTAAAAATCCGCACGCGCCCGGCACTATAGAACGTGCCTAAGAATAGAAAAACGGTCGCTGCCATCCACACACATTAAAACATGTAACAGCAGATGCTATTCGAATAATAAAACAGGTGACAACTCGGCATAAACCAAGTGTTGGATAAAATGACAAGCAAGACATTGTGATCACCACAATCTAACAAACTAACTTTTTATCTTATAACTCCATGTTTGGGAACACTTATATCAATCATTATATACACCCTAAATCGTGGGCCGCAGATTCATGCAGTGAAAAGACCGTTCTGCTGTCTTGATCTTTTGTTGATATCTATGTTTACTTAATTTACAAAAATTAAAAATGTCAAAATATTTAGAAAAATTAAAAGGTTTAACATTTTCGAAATCGCTGGTTTATCATTTATTAGCACCTCTACACAAACAGATAAAATAAAACTAATCTGGCTTTGGGATAGATGTATCAACACACAGAAAATGCGTATAGAACTTTGTTTTGACCGATTTCACCATGTCCTGCTTGCATTTGCGTAAAATCTAAGATAGTATCTCCTGCATTTTATGCAAATTGTTAGACAGAAAAGTGTACGCCATCTTAGACATAACACATTTTTTTGACGCAAATACAAAATAAAAAAGTGATGCACAAAGACGCAGAGTTTGCTGCATCTCATTACACTTTGAGTGTTTCATTTGCATGTCATTACCCAGAATCCCTGGCTGCAGTGGAAGCACTGTATGCTGAGTCACTAAGGGGAAAGGCAGGTTTATTGACCTATCTGAGTGAGTGAGTGAGTCTGAAAGAAAGAGGTGGAAAGAAGAGTGAGTGAGATATGTGAGTGAGTGAGTGAGTGAGTGAGTGAAAGGGCTGAGGTGGTGGTGAGGTAGATGTGAGGGAATGAGAAGGTTGGGTAAGTGAGATAGAGAGAAAGGGGTGATGGTGAGTGAGAGAGGGGAGAGTGAGAGAGAAGGGGAGAACAAGATGGAGGGGGGTAAGAGGGAGAGGGAAAAGTGAGAGGTGGAAGTGTAAGAGAAAGAGTGGGGGGGGACTTTCAGGGTCGACGACAGAGGGGTTCAGGTGGAGACGCTAGTCCTGAGCCCTCCGTGTGGCTGCCAAGAAAGTACAGCTATGTGTTTGTATTGTATTATAGGAACTGTGTAGTAGTTAGAATATGAACCGTTAGTGTGTGCCAGTTAGCATGACATGACAAGAGAAAGACAGACAGGGAAGAGCATAGAGAAGAGAATGCTGACAGGACATTATATAAGGAAAGGGGAAGTGGAAAAAAGAGGATATTAAGTGGTAATAAGTGAAATAAAGGAATATTTATTTATTAATTTACTTAGAAAGTACTTTACAGACTTCCGGTATGGCACCAGACAGAGCAGCCACCCAGTCACTCAGTCATCCACCCAACCAGTCACTCATTCACCCACCCACCCAGTCACTCAGTCAGTCATCCACCCAGTCACTCACTCACCCACCCAGTCACTCACCCACCCAGTCACTCACTCACCCAGTCACTCACCCACCCAGTCACTCACTTACCCACCCAGTCACTCATCCACCAACTCAAACTCACCCACCCACCCACCAACTCACTCACCCACCCAAGTCACCCAGTCACTCACTCACCCACCCACCCAGTCACCTACCCAGTCACTCACCCACCCACTAGAGACTTTAATCTATATAGATATGGCAATAAAGCTGGCAAACTAATGGAGAATTTAGTCAGGAACTACACATCATCTAAACATATAACGAAAATACAGAATGTTAATGGGGACATCTCAACTGAACCCAAAGAAATATCGTTTGCATTTCAAGAATACTATCAAAAATTATATGGAAAGAGTGAGGAAAATACAGAGGTAATGGAGGATTTTATGGGGAAATTACAATGACCTAAATTAACAAGGGAAGATCAACAAAGATTAAATGAGCCAATTTCCATAGAAGAAATATCAGAGTCGATTAAAAACGTAAAAATGGCAAAGCACCAGGGTCCGATGGGTTTGGGGCCGAATTCTATAAAATCTTCAGTGCGGAAATAGGTCTACCACATAAGGAAGCATTCAAAGATATATTAAAAACTGAATACAGCTCAACTCTATTATAACGCGGTTCTCGGGGGCCACCCGATCCGACCGCGCTATAACCGAGGTCGCACTAATTTTTTTTTAAATGGCCACCGCGCGCCCGATCGGGGGAGGAGGGAGGAGGCAGGAGTGAGGCGCCGGCAGCCCCAGCACTTCCCCCAGCAGCCCCATACGATCACCCAGCAGCCACAGCACTTCCCCCAGCAGCCCTACACGATTCCCCGGCAGCGTCTGTTCTTTGTTGTATACATTTAGCGACGCCCACTAGCACTCCTTTTGATACTTATATACATGTATACAGTTAGGTCCGGAAATAATTGGACACTGACACAGGATTTGTTATTTCGGCTGTGTACCAAAACAAACTCAAGTTACAGTTAAATAATGAATATGGGCTTAAAGTGCAGTCTATCAGCTTTAATTTGAGGGTATTCACATCCAAATAGGAGGAAGGGTTTAGGAATTACATCTCTTTAATATCTAGCCCCCTCTTTTTCAAGGGACCAAAAGTAATTGGACAATTGACTCAAAAGCTGTTTCATAGACAGGTGTGGGCTATTCCATCGTTATTTCATCATCAATTATTTTGGTAAAAGGTCTGGAGTTGATTCCAGGTGTGGCATTCGCATTTGGAAGCTGTTGCTGTGAACCCACAACATGCGGTCAAAGGAGCTCTCAATGCAAGTGAAACAGGGCATCCTTAGGCTGCAAAAAAAAAAGGGAAATCCATCAGAGAGATAGCAGGAACATTAGGAGTGGCCAAATCAACAGTTTGGTACATTCTGAGAAAAAAAGAACGCGCTCGTGAGCTCTGCAACACAAAAAGGCCTAGACGTCCACGGAAGACAACAGTGGTGGATGATCGTAGGATTCTTCCATGGTAAAGAAAAACCCCTTCACAACATCCAGCCAAGTGAAGAACACTCTCCAGGAGGTAGGCATATCATTATCCAAGTCTACAATAAAGAGAAGACTTCACGAGAGCAAATACAGAGGGTTCACCACAAGGTGCAAACCATTCATAAGACTCGAGAATAGAAAGGCCAGATTAGGCTTTGCCAAACAATATCTAAAAAAAAGCCAGCCCAGTTCAGGAACAGCATTCTTTGGACAGATGAAACTAATATCAACCTGTACCAGAATGATGGGAAGAAAAAAGTATGGGGAAGGCTTGGAACGGCTCATGATCTGAAGCATACCACATCATCTGTAAAACACGGTGGAGGCAGTGTGATGGCATGGGCGTGCATGGCTTACAATGGCGCCAGGTCACTAGTGTTTATTGATGATGTGACAGAAGACAGAAGCAGCCGGATGAATTCTGAAGTGTATAGGGATATATTGTCTGCTCAGATTCAGCCAAATTCAGCAAAGTTGATTGGAGGGTGCTTCACTTTACAGATGGACAATGACCCAAAACATACAGCGAAAGCAACCCAGGAGTTTTTTAAGGCTAAGAAGTGGAATATTCTGCAATGGCCAAGTCAATCACCTGATCACAACCCGATCGAGCATGCATTTCACTTGCTGAAGACAAAACTTAAGGCATAAAGACCGAGAACAAACAACAACTGAAGACAGCTGCAGTAAAGCCCTGGCAAAGCATCATAAAGGAGGAAACCCAGCGTTTGGTGATGTCCATGCGTTCCAGACTTCAAGCAGTCATTGCCTGCAAAGGATTCTCGACAAAGTATTAAAAATGAACATTTTAATTATGATTGTGTTAATTTGTCCAATTACATTTAAGCCCCTGAAATAAGGGGACTGTGTATGAAAATGGTTGCAATTCCTAAACGTTTCATACGATATTTTTGTTCAACCCCTTGAATTAAAGCTGAAAGTCTGCACTTCTATTGCATCTCAGTTGTTTCATTTCAAATCCATTGTGGTGGCGTACGGAGCCAAAATGATGAAAATTGTGTCAGTGTCCAATTATTTCCGGACCCAACTGTATATTATATGGTAATGGTAGGGGTTTCTTAGAGCATGTTGGGTATCTGTGTGTTCATTAACTGTGTGCAGCTGGTCTCAGCTGCTTATGGGAGGGTAGTGGCCCCTCCCCCCAAGATTTAAGCTTGCCCCTCCCCACTTTCCAAGTTGGCAGGTCAGTTTCATTTTGCCAGATTATAACAGATCCAATGTGATCATTCTTCCTGTAATTAAACAGGTTAATAAGAATTTTAACTCAGGGAGTGTTAGGACCTGCCTCAGTCATGCCTTGAAAGTGGCAGCAAGCTTAAGACGCTTTGGCCAAAGGGTTAAACTAAATTACCCTTTTTTCAAGAGAATATATAGGTATTGCACTGTTTATTTTTGTCACATTGGAAGTAGCTTTGGGCATCTTTGTCTGTTTTTTGTTGTATACATTTAGCCACGCCCACTAAAATCTCCTTTTGACACTTATATACATATATATATTATGTGGTAACGGTAGGGGTTTCTCAGAGCTTGAGAGAACTGTCTTTTTTTTTAAACGAAGAAGAAACTCACTCCAGTGCGAGAGCTTGATTTGTGAATAAATCCACGCTGAAGGTTCTCCGAAATGTATTGGTTTCTGGTTCCGAAAGGGGATTGGAGCGGCCTCGAGGAGGGATGGCCTCTGGGTCTAGATCGATTGCACAATCATAAGGTCGATGTGGCGATAACTCCTCTGCCTGTTTTTTGTCAAATACGTCAGCAACTTCCTGGTGACAAACTGGAAGGCATGATGAGGAAGTCTCAGTAGGTAACCGAACCTCGGATATGGTGCGAGACACCAGAAGACAAGATCCATGAAAATGTTGTCCCCAGGCTGTCACTTGATTGGCTGCCTAATCGATCTTGGGGTTGTGGTGCCACAGCCAGGGAAGTCCTAGAACCACTGGAGTTGAGGGAGTGCAAATGACATAGAATTATATTGACTCTTTGTGAAGTGCCCCAACTGTAACCAGCAAAGGATTAGTCTTAAGCGGGATGGTCCCAGTGTAACAGGGGACTTATCCCTGTTCAGGTAATGTGCCTCTAATCCAGCAGTGTGGTGGTTAACTGCTGGTAGTCAATTAACAAAACACCACCTGCCTGATTAGATGGCTTAGAAAGCCTGTCTTTTGAAACAGGAAGTGAGAACTCTTTAGCTGACACCTGAGCAGAACTTGGAGACACACTTGTCTTGAGCTCTGCCAAAAGATAGCAGACCTGCTTTCAAGACACAGGGAAAACTTCTAAACCTGTATGCTGACCAACCCTGGAGACAACGGAGCTAAAGCAGGGACAGTGAAGATTTTCCCTCCAAACCACAAGGAACAGATAAGACTTTCATTCTTAAAAGACTGCTTATATCTGCTTATTGCATGCTATGTGTTTGGGGTTGGGAGATTTGCCTTAACTAACGAGATGTGAATTAATTGCTAGGAGTTCACTAGAAAATCCCAAGTGGATAGAAGCTTTGTTCCCCCTGTGTTTGGATACTTTTCCTGATAAAAAGGAAAAGGCACAATAAAGCCTATTATAATTTCCACCTTATAAAGCCTCCCATTGGTGACTTCGTGAACGTCCGTTACTTTGGTGTCCGAGGTGGGAAAGAGGTTTGTTATGTTAAAAAGGACCGGAGATTTTTATGTGAAATTTTTGTTGTGCTTTTTGCCTACAAACCGTCTAAACAACTTGAAAAAAAAAAAAAAACCTCTCTTGCAGCAGAGGCAGAGTTAAAGTGATACACACAATGAAACTTACACTGCACTGAAACTTACAAAAACCACAGATGGACTCTTTTTCCCCAATCCCAAGAGACTGCTGAAGCAGGTAAACCTTTAATTGCCTATCACAAAGTGTAATACGGTATTGAAATGGGATTTTGCCTTCTAGCCATAGTCAGGGTTCAAGAAGTGAGTCAGCCCTTAAAAGGGTAGGTGGTAGGTGTTTGTTGTTTCAAAAGTTTCGCTGAAGCGTGAATACAGATGGTGACCCATGAGGGTACTGATTTTGCAAATAAAGGTTGCCACACCGCATAGGGCTACCAGCTTGAATGGAGTATATGCAGAAAGTGTGAAAATTGATACAAGACGTGCTGAAGCAGGGAATTTTTAGCAACAAATGTGAGTGTAAAATTGCCCTATAAAGGAAAAGGTTTTTCAAAGCCAATTGCTGAGTGTTGAGTCCCCTGCAAAGAATGTTTTCTTTTTCTGCAAGTAAAAAAGTATGCCTATTATCTGGGAGCAAAACAGACACCCAAGTGTGAAGTGTGAATGCCATAAACCCCAAAGATGAGACTGAAAATTACTGAACTCAGGCAGAAAACCAATTGTGTTGCTGAAGCGGAGGGATTGGACCTAGCAGTAAATGGTGTATAGCAAATAGACTTTTTACCTAGCAAATCCACATCTTGTATACCTGATAAAAGAAAATGCATGCACAGTATGCTGATATTGAAAAAAAAATTACCCAAGAAAGAAAGTCTACAGAGATGCCTGTGAGAGCGACGACCTCTACAAGCAAAATATGCACATCTGTAGGACTCCACAATGGGGGTTCTAGCAAATACAGTGCAATGCAACAACTGCAATAGCGCCTCCTGAGGTCGAAGAAAATTACACCTGATAGCCTAAAAATGGAGGACAAGATGCAGCGTTCCTGAATGAACCCTACCCCATGGAAAGAGTGACCCTTCCAGTCCAAAAGAGGAAGACATCTCTTACGAGGAACCCGAATCGAGTCACACCCACAAAAAACCCAAGAATGGTGATGGTGCCTGAACTCGGCACGAACAGAAAAGACCGCTCCCTTGATGACAATATGATCAGCAGAGAAAGAGCGGGAGGCAGTGGATCACCGAATATTTCTGTCAGCTAAAACAACTGCAAGAAAAGCCTGGCGTATATAATGAAGCGCTAAAATTTCAAATGAAGATGGAGACCCCAATATCCCTGAAGGGACGGTGTCATCCAATCAAAAAGCAGAGAGAAAAGAAAAAGAAAAGCAGTTTCTTCACTTACCGTGGAAGAACAGACATGTCCGCATATCCTGTGGAGGAAAGGGGGACCGAGTTGCCTGCAGCCGAGAAACCAGAGAATTCGTCCCACGGTTAACCGAATATCCAGAGGGCCCAAGGAGAAGTGTGTACCCCAAAGAAGTGTCTGTCCGTGACAACAGTGAGGAACCCTCAACCAGTCATCCCAGGGAAGCGGAGACGGAACCAGTGAGTGACGATCCCTTGACCAGCCCTGAAGACGCCCTGAAAATTGCCAGCCATGACTGTGATCTGCTCTGTGAAGATTAGGAAGAGAGAGAAAAACAAACTAATGCTGAGCTACAGAAAAATAACGTGAGGCTACAAAAAGATGTGCTCACAATTTACTCTTTAACCAGGACAGAATTGGACGATCTCAAGACTGAGCTAGATACTGCAAAGGCAACTATTTCCGCCATGGATGAAAAGCAGAGCCAATCTGATAAAATGGTGGCTACGCTAAAGCGGAAGTATGAGGAAGCACTGAAGCAGATGACAGTCTTCCAGCAAGAGGTTCACACTCTTCGTATAGAGCTGAATGCCTCAAAACAGGAGGTCAACATTGTCCGGATAGAAGTGGACGTATCTCAGAAAGAGGTTCAGACACTCCGCAGAGCACTTGATGCCTCACATCATGAGACCAACAGCTGCCGCACAGACCTGGACATTTCCAGAAAGGAACTACACAGTCTCACTGAGGAGCTGGATATTGCTAAAGAAACTATTGGTCATCTTGATACAGATCTCAAAGTCTCTCAGAAGGAGCTTCAGACCCTCAACCTAGAGAAGGAAGTCTCACGCCAGGAGAGTGTCATTCTCAAAGCAGATGCGCGTAAATGGAAGGAGGACTGCAAAGAAGCCCTGAAGAATACAGAGACTGAAAAAAGAGAAAATTCAAGATTAAAAACAGAAAACTTAAAACTGAAAGAAGAAAAATTTCAGTTGACAGAAGAAGTCAAGGAAAAGTTTGAAGCAGAGCACCGACTGCAGAACCATCTGCAAGGTCTGCGTACACACCTCCAGTATGTTGAGGACAAGCAGCAAACGCTGCAGGAAGAAAAGCTGCTGGCTGCTAAAGAAATTCAAGTGCTGCAGGAACGTCTGATGACCCAGTATGTCCCCGCAAAGCAGCATGAGAAACTGAAGGCTACCCTGAGCATCACCAAAGCAACGCTAAAAGCCAAGTTTAGAACCCAGGTGACGCGGCACAAAAGGGAGCACAAGAAGGTCCAGAAATTGAAACAAGTAACTGTGGCCCAAGCAAAGAAGTTCATAGTGCGCCACAAGGCAACAAAAATTACAGAGCTCCAGAATATGAAGGAGACTCTGATACAGACTCCGAGAAAGCACCAGTATCCCACAGTAAATAATGCCCGTGAGGACAAGGGTACAGTGAGAGTTGGGGACTCCATGCAACTTCAAAACAAAATTATGAAGTTTGAGCCACCTAAGAAAGCACTAGCCAAACCTACAGCTGCCCAACAGGCAACAAACAGAGGTAGGAGTGCAGAATCAAAACCAGAAGAGTCCTTAGCTGAGGAAGCTGAAAAAATAGGATGTTCTCTGGAAAAGGAGGTGGAGGTGCAACTCAGTCCCAAAGAAGCTGAACTGGCGACTCCTTGGTGTGGAGAAACTTCAGAAAGACCGCTTAAAGAGCAGAAAACTCTAAGGGCTAGTCCTAACGGCCCTACAACTGTTGCCAAATACTTTGTCTACAAAAAGAGGAGTGCCCGATGCAACAGAAATCTCATGACCGCGCACGAGATAAAAAGACTTTACGTGGAAAAAGTCCTCCTTGAGCGACTGAGGAGTGCTGATCTCAAGCACCTTCGGGAGGAGACAAAAATTAACTGGAGAAAGGGCTCCAATCCCAGCGGGACAGAGGGTTCTCTTCCTCCATCCACTCTCATTCAAGTCACAAAAAGATCTCGAATGAGAGTGGAAGGATGGGCTTTGGCCGTGGTAAGCTCGAGCTTCCCACAAACAGGGGAGGTATGTAACAAGGGACTTATCCATGTTCAGGTAATGTGCCTCTAATCCAGCAGTGTGGTGGTTAACTGCTGGTAGTCAATTAACAAAACACCACCTGCCTGATTAGATGGCTTAGAAAGCCTGTCTTTTGAAACAGGAAGTGAGAACTCTTTAGCTGACACCTGAGCAGAACTTGGAGACACACTTGTCTTGAGCTCTGCCAAAAGATAGCAGACCTGCTTTCAAGACACAGGAAAAACTTCTAAACCTGTATGCTGACCAACCCTGGAGACAAGGGAGCTGAACCAGGGACAGTGAAGATTTCCCTCCAAACCACAAGGAACAGATAAGACTTTCATTCTTAAAAGACTGCTTAAATCTGCTTATTGCATGCTATGTGTTTGGGGTTGGGAGAATTGCTTAACTAACGGAGATGTGAATTAATTGCATAGGAGTTCACTAGAAATACTCCCAAGTGGATAGAAGCTTTGTTCCCCCCTGTGTTTGGATACTTTCCTGATAAAAAGGAAAAGGCACAATAAAGCCTATTATAATTTCACCTTATAAAGCCTCCCATTGTGTACCTCTGTGAACGTCCGTCTACACCCAGGTATCGGAAATCTTCCATCAATAGCCACTACTCCCTAGTACGGAGTCCCCCTAGTACGGAGGGGAAGGGAGTGGAGTTCCGGAAATGTGTGGTCAATGAAGTTTCTTGCGGCTCGAGAATCCACAAAATCCTGAGTGAAAATGGATGCTGGTCCCTAGGAGAGTGAAACCGGCAGGAGGAGCTGGGAAGGTTGTGGTGAAGGAAGAATAGAAGAAATGTCCAGATAATATTCCTCTATATTCACTGGGCATTGGGGTTTTCCTGACTTAGGACAGTCTTGGACATAGTGACCTTTGAGCCCACAGTATAGACACAGCTCCCTGGTTCGTCTCCTAGTTCTCTCCTGCTCAGAAAATTTGGTATCCCCTAATTGCATCGGTTCCTCATCTGGACGAGGTGCAGTGGAGGAGTATTGAAATGGGGAGCTAGCCGAATTATTGGGGTTTTAGGAGACTGGGCTCGCTCGGTCTGCCGTTCTCGTATCCGGAGGTCCATTCTGATACAAAGGGCAATCAGTTCCTCCAGAGGATGAGAGGTGGATCTGATGATGAGGGGGTGGCATAAAGATGAGGGGGAGAGATGATGATGATGATGATGATGATGATGATGATGATGATGATGATGATGATGATGATGATGATGATGGAGATTGATGATGATGAGAGAGAGATAATGATGATGATGATGATGGGGGAAAAGAGATGATGATGAGGGGGAGAACTGATAATGAGGGGGGAGATGATGATGAGTGGGAGAGAGATGATGATGAGTGGGAGAGAGATGATGATGATGAGGGGGAGAGAGATGATGATAATGAGGGGAGAGATGATGATGAGGGGAGAGCTGGTGAGGGGGAAATCTAATGATGATGATGATGATGAGAGGGAGATCTGATGACGAGGGGGAGATCTGATGATAGTGAGGATGAGGGAGAGAGATGATGATGAGAGAGAGATGATGATGATGATGTGTGAGGATCGGGTGCAAGCTCCACTCCAGAGTTTGAATCTGACTTGTTGCAGCCTCATCAGCTTCTGCTGTGTGCACTCTGCACAGCAACGAATCAGCACTCTGGTTTCTCTTTCAGCCTCTGCTGACCAGCAGTTCCCGGATTGGCTGAATCACCCTTTATATGCTCAGCCTTTGCACCTGCAATTTGGCTGAGCATAAACAGCTGTTTCATGTGACATGTGCTGGTCACAAGCACGCTCTTATTCCATGCCATGCCTTGTCATCTTTCTTTCCTTGCAGTTACACCAAGACCCTTGCTACGGACACCGACTACCCGCCTGTCTCCTGCCCTGCAGCTCTGCTACAGATACCACTATGCTGCCTTCTCCTACCCTCGACCTTGGCTATGTGACCCCTACTATTCTCACCTCTCCAACCCCAACCCGGCTAACCACGACCACGCATCTGCATTCCGCACGCTACTTCGTGGCCCCAGGTCGGTGTATCTATTGCTCCACCTCGGCCTCGCGGTTCAGTCCAGTCTGCGGTGAGCAACCGTTACAGTATGCTCAGCCCCGCAAACATGGACCAAACTGAGGTGTGTCGAGCTTTGGCCCTGCATGACAGCTGGTTCAATCAAGTGCAACAGTACGTAGACTAGACTACGAAACGTATGGATCTGATGCAATCCACCCTACACCAGCTACAGCGTGCAGCGCTCAATCCTGCTGCCCACATAACCGCTGAACCACGACTCCCGAATCGCTATCGCTGGGATCCCCTCGTCTGTCGGGGGTTTCTAAATCAATCTTTCATTCAAGTTGAACTTACCCCTTCTAGTTTTGTTTCTCAGCGTTAAAAAGTCGCATACATAATTTCCCTGTTAACTGATGAAGCCTTGGCAAGGGATCTCCCATCTGGGAGCTAAGATCGGACCTCACAAGCGACATTTCTCTCTTCACATGGGATTTCCAAAGATTCTTTGACACCCCAGGAGGTAAGATAATGGCTTCTTCCTCTCTCCTACATATTTCTCAAGGCAGTCAAACTGTGGCCGGCTACGCAGTTGAATTCTGGACCCTCGCCGCCGATACTGCATGGAAGGACGAAGCACTGGTAGCAGTCTTTTGGCAAGGCCTTATGGAGAACTTCAAGGATGAAATCGCCACGCTTGAACGCCCTGCAGGGTTAAAGGATCTCATCACCCTATGTATCCGCATGGACCTGCGTCGACAAGAGAGAAGAGCCGAGAGGGTTCAGCGCAAAGGAGGTACACAATCTCTTTATACTTTTCCACCGGCTTCCAGTACCGACTATTCTCTGGATCCAGAGAAGGCAATGCAACTCGCGGGTAATAGCTTATCGACCAACGAGAACCAGCGCAGATGCGGCTCCGGCCTGTGTATGTATTGCGGTGTCGCCGGACATCAGGCTCTTTGTCCCAATAAGTCGGGAAATGCCAATTCCCAGTGAGGAGAGGGAGAATCACACTGGGAACTCTACATACTTCTCCCTCTAGTCTACCTTCTAGGTTGATCCTGTCTATCAAATTGTCTGGGAAATCATTCGCGGTCAAGACACAGGCCTTTCTGGACTCCGGGTCAGACGGCAATTTCATCGACCAAAGTTTTGCAGAGAAACATGGTATCCCGTTGTTACAGAAAGAATCTCTGGTAGCTGTGGAAGCGATTGATGGCAGACCCTTACAACCTGCGTTCATTTCCTTGGAGACGGTTCCGCTATGGTTGGAGACAGGTACAGACCATACGGAAAAGATCTGACTGAAGGTAAACCACTCTCCTAATATTTCCGTAATTCTAGGATTACCATGGCTCCAACTTCATAATCCTTTCTTGGATTGGGCCGAGTCTCAGCTCCTCCATTGGAGTTCACGATGCCTAAAAAAACTGTTCCGTTCCTTCCCAAACGCTGGCTGCTGCTTCAGTGCCGTCTGAGCAGAAACGCGAACTACCCAGTATCTACTCTTACTTTCAGGACTTATTTGACAAGGTTCCGTCCGAGGAGCTGCCTCCACATCGGTCCTTCGACTGTCCCATTGATCTTTTGCTGGGTTCAGTACCTCCCAGAGGAGGTTCATATCCACTGTCACCTCCGGAGAACCGCTC
The DNA here is from genome assembly GCA_036426205.1 of Ascaphus truei. Lineage (NCBI taxonomy): Eukaryota > Metazoa > Chordata > Amphibia > Anura > Ascaphidae > Ascaphus > Ascaphus truei. The sequence goes on along the minus strand of WSYH01001410.1, from coordinate 12,901 downwards.
CATGAATTAGTACATTCAAGAAAACCTTCAGAGGGGATTCATCCGGAAGTCTTCTTCTCCCGCTGGCGCAGGGTTTTTCTTCGTTAAAAAGAAAGATAGAACACTGCATCCGTGCATTGACTAACGAGGACTCAACAAAATCACTGTAAAGAACCGATATCCGTTACCACTCATTTCTGAACTATTTGAGAGGTTGCAAGGAGCATCTATTTTCACCAAATTGATATTGCAGGGGTGGTCATTATTTTTCTCTCATTTCAACTTTATCTCTTACATACTGTAGCAGGATCCAAGAATATAAAAGCGGATGCCTTTTCTCGCCAATTCCTGGTCGATGACACAACGGAGGACCGTGAAGAACCCATTCTTCTTCCGGCTCGCATCATCTCGGCCGTCAACTTTGACTCTCTAGAAGACATTAGTCGGGATCAATCCTTAATCCCAGATGGTCTCAATGTCCCAAAGAGACATCTTTTTGTTTCGACAGCCTTTCAACAAAAAGTCTTGGAGTGGGGTCATAGTTCCAAAAGCTCGGGTCATCCTGGAAGAAGGAGGACCATCGATTTTCTGGAATGGAAATTCTGGTGGCCTGGGATTCTAAGAGCTGCGTGTCTTCTTGCCCTGTCTGTGCCCAGACTAAAACACCCAGGAATCATCCTACGGGGTTTTTACAACCTCTTCCAATTCCAAACCAGCCTTGGACTCATATCTCTATGGACTTCGTGGTGGAGCTGCCGTTATCTAAGGGCGTGACCACGATCTTGGTGGTCGTGGATAGGTTCTCCAAATAAGCCCACTTCATCCCTCTTAAAGGCTTACCTAATGCCGCAATGCTTTTGGAGGTACTCATTCGGGAAATATTCCGACTCCATGGAGCCCCTCAAGTAATCGTTTCGGATCGGGCTCTCAATTCATCTCCGAATTCTGGAGGGCCTTCTGCCAACAACTTGGAGTGTCCTTACACTTTTCCTCCACTTATCACCCCCAGTCTAATGGACAAACAGAGCAGACTAACCAGTCCATGGAATAATATATTCGTTGTTTCATCTCAGACACTCAAGACAATTGGGCAGACCTCTTGCCCTGGGCAGAATTCTCCCATAATTTATGGAGCGACTCATCTCAAGAATCCCCATTCTTCGTTAATTATGGCTTTCAACCTTCTGCTCTTCCCTCATCAGGAGCAGCATCCAGAGTCCCAGCCTTGGATACCCGGATTCAGCAACTACAGGAGTTATGGGGGAAGATCCATAATAACCTTCAGAAAGCAGTATCCACGGAAAAAAGGCATGCAGACCGGCATTGTTGTGAGATACCAGCCTATATTCCTAGTGACAAGGTATGGCTTTCAACCAAAAACATCAGGTTAAAAGCACCTACGGCGAAACTATCCCCCAGATTCATTGGACATTTTCCTATCATCGAGAGGTTTAATCTGGTGGCATACCGGCTTCGGCTTCCAGCTTCTATGAAGATCCCTCCGGTATTCCATATGTTCCAACTGAAGCCCTTTGTACAGGATCCCAGGTCTCCTGTTCCTGCATCTCCCCCAGAACCTGCCCTGGTGGAAGGACAAAAGGAGTTCGAGGTTCAGACGATCCTGGACTCCAGGCTATCCAGAGGCACTATCCAGTACCTGGTCCATTGGAAGGGCTTTTGTCCTGAGAAATGTTCCTGGATCCCCAGGGATCGACATCATGCCTCTCGCCTTGTTCGGGCATTCCACCGAATACACCCCTCAAAACCCTCCCTGGAGCGTCCGGAGGTCGCTCCTGAAGGGGGGGTACTATGAGGATCAGGCGCAAGCTCCGCTTTGAAGTTTGATTCTGACTTGCTGCAGGCTTCCTCATCAGCTCCTGCTGTGTGCACTCTGCACAGCAACGAATCAGCACTCTGGTTTCACTTTCAGCCTCGGAGGAGGAGGGGGAGAGATGAGGAGGAGAGATGGGGAGAGATGAGGATGGAGAGGATCAGGGAGAGGACAAGGGGAGGGGAAAAAAATTGCAGTCAGTATTAATATTAATTGGGCCCTGAAATTTTTTTTTGCCCGGGAGCCCGCTCATGTCTTGCTACACCACTGCGTACATGTATTAGTGAATGTAACTCTATTCTAAAATAAGAAAACACTATAGCCTTGTTTTTGTTGATCCAGTAAAAATTACCGTATCTCAATTCCATCCGACTTTTAGAAATCTCCCTACCTGATGCGAAGAACAGAAGTGCATGAAGAAGCTAAATTATTTCCTTCTTCTACAGCAAAAATAAAGGCTGTGGTGTGGTTTGTGGAAAGCTTAAAGGTTAACTTTTTAACTATGTATCAGTATTTTAAATCTGAAAACCGGTGTAATATTGACCTCTCTTACATATGCAGTTCAACCGTGGGTTACAGCGACGTTGGCTGCACTTACATACGGTATGGAACCTGATCATCTGGTTTTTCACCGATTGCATTGTGGTTACAAACACAAATCTGTGTAAGGACAAAAAAAACTCCTTAGCACCAGGCGTGGAGGCAGAGAAATAATTGAGCTACTGAAACTGGATTAATATATAGGTCACAGGAATTTGCTTGATCGTATTACCTAACCAGAGTCAGTTGCCTGCATTTAATGATGACTAGTTTTGCTTATCTGAAACTGCTCCCTTTCCAGCTGGTCAAACACCTCTTGTTCAAGAAAGCTGAAGAAACAGAAGATCAGGTAGGTTTATCATTGTTACAAGCAGTGGTTGAAGTATAGTACAGTAGTACTTTTTTTTAATGTATAAAAACTGACCTGTGAAAGCTTTTTTTGTTTGTTTTTAATTATGTAGAAATAGCCGTGTTAGTCCAGTTGCAATAGTGCAGAGTAAATTAGTACTTCAGTATTAGGTGATAAAAAAAAAGGTATCGCCTAATACTGAAGTACTTTTTATTTCATTACAAACTTACAGGTGTCATTTCTTTCTTTCTTCGCAAGAGAATGTATTTCTCACTTTGTGTTTTCAGACACACAAATGTTGAATTGCAGCATAAGACTGATGCCTAGTTGTTGTATTGCTTTAGGAATGCCTTTGATTCGGGCATAGCCACTTATTGTTCAAAGGCTCTTCAACCATTTGCCATAAGTAGCTATTATTAGAGGGGGCTTATGAATTTGCAGGTGACACCCTTGTTTTTCAGCACATGAATTGGGAATTGAAAAGAGAAAAAAAGATCATGCTTGCTACGGTATTACAGAGAAATGGTATTGTTGCACAAGGGCTGACAGGGGTAGAGACAGGTACATGCATAGAGAATATATGCAGCGCTGTAATTTGGGCTATTCCCATAGACTCCCAATGTTATCATTTTACTGAGATTAATGCTATAAAAGGTACATCATCCTAATAATGTTTATAACTTATATAGCAGTGGGGTTTAAGCTGCGCTGCACATAGAAATTGTCAGACACACGTCCCTGCCACATGGAGCAGACATTCTAGTTTTTGGCAAATATGGAGATAAAGAGACTTGATAAAGGTCACAAGGAGTTGACACCAGGATTCAAACCAGGTTCATGTTGCTGTAAAGGCAGTGATATAACCACTGTACTATTCCTTCTACTCTCGGCTCTACTTTTGTTTCTCATTACTTGCGTTTACCTGACAGCTGTCTTTAATATGACTGCCAGTGTACTCCTTGTCTGCCACATTATCCCCATTGAAGACACCAAGTACCGAGCTGGCTAATGCCTTCTACCCTCTGAGAGCCCAGCAGGACCACTGTGAGGCTCAGCACGGTCTCCTTAACTGACAAAAGTCCCACACACACACGTCAGAGTGGCGTGTTTGCACCAGCATATTGCATGCAAGGAAAGGATGCAGGGAAGCAAATTGAAAAATGCGTTGCCGGACACTGCGGCAGCGAAAAGGTGAAACAAATAGCGAGTATGAGGCGTCTACAGGTTTCCTGACATAAGTAACCAATTTAGTATGAGTGAAAGTGGAATTTTATTCATGTATATACATTTTTCTTTCAAACATATGCTAGCTTGGTGGCATAATTAGATATTTATCAAGCATACTTTCTTGAGGCTGGATGAAAATGTATACTGTTTTCACTGCTTATTCACAGATACAATATTCTTCATTTCAATGTATATCAATAGGTGCTTGAGCGACCTCCCTCAATTTCTATAACAACATGTTGGTACTTGGTCTTGTTGTGTTATCATATGACCGTCAGTTGCTCTGCGCTGTGCTGAGAAGTCTCCTGCTTTATCATGGGAATCCCTGTTCTTATTACAGTGCTGAAAGCGCACTCCGTGGCCCATACAGGTTTAATTTCAAATATGTCAGTCAGTGTCCCTCATCATAGCTCCTTGTCATCATGAAATCGGAGTCCATTTCTGATTTTCTACGTTCACCATTTTCCATTAACCCTTTGAGTGCCCCACGACATAGCCACTACATCATGGGATCTGCCACTCCAGGGGCACCCTGTGACATAGTGGCTACGTCATGGGATTTCTTTCACTCGTTTACTTGGGGAGATGACGTTCTGCCCTCCTGTGGGATGCAGGGAAACGGAAGAGGAGTTACTCCCTCCTCTTCCGTTCTGGTAATCCGTGACGCCGCAATTACACGATCGCTCTGAGGAGTGGTCACGTGATCGTGATGTGGCAGAGGGGCCCCTCTGGCACTCAATGGGTTAAGATACACAGCTATTAGAAACCAGGATACACTGGTGTCAGTGCTAGAAATAAGGACTGGACCAAGGTCTCTTGATGACCTGCAGTCAGGTTGGCAATACTGTTAGTGTGGCCTATCTAGTATCATCAACATAAGTCCATATCGTCATGAGATCAGACTCTCAGTTTAACATCGAAATACAAAAGTACTGCAAACCAGATTGTACTGGGGAATAGGACCCCTTAGTCCTTTTCAGTCATTTCAACAGTATATTCATTTCAGCAATATTACTTCGGCAGACTGGATTCAAATCTCATGATTTGGTCCAATTAAGTTGGCACTACTGCACCACCCTATCTGTGGATATTGTGAGCAATAAATGGATACAAAAAAACCCCAGCATGTAGTAACATTGTCATATTGTAGTAGGGATTACAGTTTGGCAAATAAAATAATTATGAGGTCATTTATCAAAGTCTCCTGACTGCAAAACCAGGGCAAACTGGTACAAAAGTGCGGCATCATATTTATTGTGTAAGAAAACCCCACTGGCCCCAATTGATGTGTTCAATTGTAACATTTTTATTTTTTAATAAAACTGTTGCATTTGTTTTTTTCATAAATTAATCCATATATTTTATATTTTTTCACTTCACTTTTCTGTGAAATTGCATGTTGCAGTAAGTTATTGTATACTGTACATACACATTGGTAGTGCTGATGTCTTGCTCCATTACTGTTATATAAAGCCCAATGTCCTATGCTAAATGTGACTGGATTTTGTTGTTTTTAACAGCTCAAACAATTATATACAGTAGTTACTGTGACGGTAGAGCTAACTGGAAACACAAAACTGGGTTGAAGCTCAGCTAGCTACCCCTAAATCTATGTAACTTGGCCACCTATGTAAGGCTTATTGAAACCAAATGTATTTAATATCTGGGGGAGAACAGGGAATGTATAATGCACTATGTATGTGAGAATGTATTCCAAAGCACTTTATTCCCTGTTAATTCAATTCCCAAGTCTAGTTGAACAAGCAATATGAGATAAAATGTTTTGGGATCTATGTGTAACCACTGTGGTGTAATTTGGGAGTCAGCCCTGTAAAGTGTAAATTGGATTAAGTTCGTGTTTACATTGCCTATATCTATGTTCCTCCCATGACTGATGGATCACTCTTTGACAAAGGCCTGAGGGCTGAAACGCATCAGAGGATCCATCAGCTGTACACTTTTGTCTAAATAAAGTTTTTTTAGTCACCACCACCGTTACCCTTGCCTGCTTCACGGCTGTGCTCCGTTCCTGCCTCCTGTTGGAGGAGCTTTCTTCATTTCTAAGATAGCAGACTTGTAATTGGATTTGCATGTGAGTTACATTTGTATGGAGGGGACTCTGATTTAATCAGCTGATGTTTCTGCAGATAAATGTGTATTGAGACAATGGTTGGGAGCGTCAACGTGTTACAGACATTTGGTGAGTGTGAGAGTGGAAATCAGGTTTGCTCTGATTGGCCAGCAGCCCCTCCCATGTAAAGAATAGCAACACAGGGATATATAAGGGGTGCTACTGATCAGAGAATTCAGATCTACCTTCAGAGCTCATCTGAGAGACCGAGAGACACTCTGGGAAGGAGTGTGGAGATTCCCTCAGAGGACCATCTGAGAGACAGACACTCTTGGAAGGAGTGTGGAGATTGCCTCAGAGGACCATCTGAGAGAGAGAGACTGAGAGACATTCTGTAAAGGAGTTTGGATCTTTACAGTGACCAGCTGGAGATACATGTCAGAGGCTCTGCTGTGTGCAGTCCTCTGATATCCTGGACGAGAAGCGAACAGGGCAAGCCTTCTTGAAGCAGCCCCTGCATCTAGTGAGGCTAGAGTCTTCTCCCCGGGTCCCCAGTTGTTATTGTATCTTGTTTTGTACATCTTTGTTTTGTCTGCTGGCCTGTCAGAATAAACCCCATTTTATTCAACATCTTTGTCCTGTCTGGTGCTAGGGATCCCGGTGGTTTCTGTGTAAAAATAGTGGTCTCCTGTGACAGTTACATAGAAAATGAGGCTGAAAAAATACATATGCCCATCAAGTTCAAAATATGTTAAGTTTAGGCCACAGATACTTTATCCTACAGTAAATCTATTGTATCTGTCATGACAGTCTCCATGGATAATGAATTCCACACTTTAACTGCCCTTACTGTAAAGAACCCTTTCCTTTGTTGCTGGTGAAATTTCCTATCCTCCGGTTTTAAGGGATGACCCGAGTCCTTTGTACTGTCCTTGCGATAAATAGTTCTTTTTAAAGTTCCTTGTGTTGCCCTGAATATATTTGTGTATACTTATCATATCCCCTCTTAGACGCCTCTTTTCTAATGTAAATAAATCTAATTTAGCTAGCCTCTCCTCATAAGTTAGACCTTCCACCTATAGCCTGGAGCTCCCGTGGCTCCTGGAGACCCCCCTTCCCTTGCGCAGCTCGATCGCGGGTAATGAAAAACCCGACGGCTGCTTCCAAGGGTGGGGGCTGGTGCAGGGAGCAGCGCGGCTTCTCCTGCCTGCGGCCGGTTGCCAGGGACGCGATCGGGCCGTTGCTAAGGCCGCGATCGCGTCTCTAAGGTCCCGGCGGCCGGTGAGGCAGGGCGCCGCCATTGAAGACAGCATTGCGCATGCGCAGGGACGCGTAGGCGCAGGGAAAGCCCCAGAGCTAGGGATAGCTCGCGCGAGCATAGGGACAGCTCGGGGAGAAGAGAGAAAGCCCGGAAGAGCTTGCGCACGCGCAGTGCAGGGTAGGAAAAGCTCGCGAACCCCTAGCCTACCAGGGAAGGCTCTGAGCTGGGACTACATATCCCAAGAGCCTTTGCACGCCCCATGTGATACCAGGGAGCCAATAGGGCTTAGGAAGGCCAGGCAGGCAAAGAGATACATTGTTTGGGCTGCAGCACGTTTGTCAGTTGGAGCAGCGGAGCTGAAGGGGAAGGAAGGATGCAGGGAGTGAGTGCAGCTCCTGCATCCAGATAGGTACCCTCACCTCCAGGTAGGCCCCAACTCCCCACCAGGTTAGTGGGTAACTGATAAGGGACGGCCCTAGATAGGGAGGTCACCCTTAGTGTATGTAAGGTGCAGGTTTGGCAGTGCCACAGCGGGTAGTGCTGTGCGCACTGGCAAATAGGCACAGCGTGTGTGCAGTGGATGATTTGCTGCGGGATCCAGGTGGCTGTGTACGATTGCCAGCTGTGTGTGTGTCGCTGCATGTGCTGGGCGCAGTGTGTGCAGCGTGTGTGAATGTCTGCAGGCTGACAGTGGACGTGGTCGCTGCCAGGCTGTTAGGAGTAGCGAGTAGCTAGATGTTAGGGAGGATTAGGGACTTGGGTAGATAAGGGAGTGGGGCAGGTTATTAACCCCGCAGGCCCTAGGAGTTTCCCCCAAGTCACCTCAGGTTGCGGTTCATCAGGGACAGGCCCTAGGTTAGGGTTCCTGTCACTTTAGGGTTAGTTAGGGATAGATAGGGATAGCGGCGGCTGCTGTTCCCGTGAGACGGTGTGTTACCGAGAGACGGTGGTGTTCCCGTGAAGCGGTGGGACCCTCGTTGGGGTTCCTGGAGAATATCACCTGGATAGGATCAGACGGATGCATCGCACGTCTGACCCTTTGAGAAGCTTGTTGCTGACCCGAGCACCGGAGTGCTCGGAAGGTATTATGTCATCACATGTGCACCAACAGGCCTAGAGGTTTTAGTGACTGCGCAGTCACCCAGTGACTATCTCTGTAGGAGTACGGGACATTGGGTGGGGTTCTTGGGACACTGGGTGGGATCACCTGGTGTCGGGGAATCGTCCTGCGAGACGTCACTGTCAGTGTCTCCTCGTGAGAGAGACACTGGTTATTATTATATTATTTGTAAGTAAAGTAGTTATATATAATCACTGTGTGTGTAGTTTCTTATTGGGTTCCTATGTAGGGTCATTCTACACTTCCCTAGAATCCTACATAGGTGGAGGCGCTGAAGAAGATCCGTTCCAGAGGATTCACCCCAGGCTCTCATTAGCGGAGGCTCAGACCTCCTGTGAGCCTGCAGGTATACGCACCACACCGGTAACACTACATGTTCTACTCACCCACACTACATATGAGATTGGGTGGGGTGGAATACCCGTTCCATTTTGGAGGCGCTGCTGAGAGACACCTGGGGTGCCCTGTCCATTTTTTCTAAATTGTCCCGTTCCTATTTTTGTCGCTATGTTTGTGAAGTCCAGAGACGAGGTCCTTGCCTGGGCTTTGCGGCAGTATATGGAACCTGGCCAGGTAGTGGTGGTAGGAGGCATTCCCGCTCTTATACCCGCGGTTAAAGTCCGGGAGTATATGTGTAAAATTCCTGGGTGGCCGTGGGCATGTGTCTTAGAGGAGGAACAAGATCCCACGTCCACATGGAAAACCATTCTTTTTGTTGTAACTCACACTGAGGATATATGCCTGGCAGAGGCACCGTCCGCACTGTTCATGCCCGGGGGCCCCTCAGAAGGGTACCCCCTAGTCTATGCCGACCCAGCAAAATGGCGTCTCCCGCCAAATCAGGAGAGCGCACGTGCTGCTGACTGCAAGCCTGCACAGAAAGATGTCGCAACATTCTGTCCGGGTTTGGCGCGAAAGTCAGAGCCCCTCCCCTGTGATGTGAGTGACCCAGGGCAGAGCGAAAACCACTCCCCAGTAAAAAGTGCCCTTCCTTTAGATTCCACCAGGGGGAGCAAGCACGGTTATCTTCAACCATACGTGGACGCTGTGATAGACACTCTGATCTTTGAGGATGAGATGATCTCTGAGGAGGAGATGATGCATGGTGATGAGATAGACTGTCAGGGGATACATCCTAATGTGTATGTGCCCTGGCGAGCGCCAGGAATAGATCTCCTTATGCTCCTGTGCCCCTGCTTGCAAGAAGCCTATGACGAGGGAGCCGTTATGTCCCAAGTGCCACTAGACTTCAGGATCACCGAGGTAGATGGGGAGCCGTGTACACAGTGCTTTAGCCCCACCTGTGACTGTTCTAGGGGAGCACTGGCGTGGGAGCCCAGATGTGATTGTTGCGGTGCAATTTTCTTGATGCCTATTGTACCCCAGCCTACAGAGCCAGCTAAGGAGCCAAGTGAACCCTTGGCGGAGAAGAGCGCGACTGCAGTGGAGGTACCGGAGCACGCCAGCTTCGGAACCACAACCAGTGGCTGCATTACAGAGGAATCTGGTGACTACCTTGCGGAGGATACTGTCATGATATCTTCCGGGGAAAAGGTGGAAGTCCCATCGGTGGCGATGCGCCTACCGGCGAACCACCCCAGCGGTAATGCAGAGGATACAGAGTCTGCTGTGGGTCCGTGTACCCTGGAAGAGGTGTCTTCCGATGTTGCGGACCCTGCTGTGGGCCCGTGTGTCCTACGATGGTCAGTCAGACCTGATACAGAGGTACCATCGGTCCTAGGCGTGGGACCAGTACCTAACGCCGACAAGGGTGAGTCGACTGCCCCAGGGGTGTCGGGGGTGAGCCTCCAGGTGACCGCGGAGCACGATGGCTCCTTAAGTCTGGTCGCCCGGGCGAAGGGCTCCCCTCTTCATCGCGTCCTGGTGGAGGTGTCCTCATTAGAAGGTAGCTGTCCAGAGCAGAGAGTGGACCAGTGTCTACCGCCGATCCTTCCGGAAGAAGAGAAGCCCATCGTCAGCCAGCCGAGTGGTAAGGAACCCCCTTGTTCCCCACAGACTCCGATGGAGGTGGCCGTGAAGAAGGCCAAAGCTATGGTTCCTGAGCGGAGTGTGAGCCCGTGTGCTCCAACACAAGTGGTCCCAGGACTGGGATCCAACGCTCCCGAGTTTTCAGCGCGTAAGTGGACTGTCCCAGAAGAGTTGGGGACAGGTCCCGATACCACCAAGGTGGGAACTGGCAGCGTCCCCGAGGACCTGTTAGCCACCGTGAATCACCGCAGGGGTAAGGTGTCTACTTTTTCCCCCCTGCCAGGTGAAACCGAGACATTGCCCAGTGCTCGCTTCTCAGTGGAAGCCTCGCAAGTCCGTAGGGACAAAGACTGTGTAAAGGAAGATCCAGGGAGACTGGCCTCCTTTAAGCTCAAAAAGGAGCGCCCCATTCCTCAGGTAGTGGACCGCGGGAAAGGTCCTCAGTGTGTGCAGCGTGTGTGAATGTCTGCAGGCTGACAGTGAGAGCGTGGTGATTGTGGGGGAATGAACCCCTGTGATCCGGTGCTTCTAAAAATCCATAAGTGAATCTGGGTGTATGTAGACAATGTCAGACACGTGTAGAACAAGAAAGGCTGCTATACATGGATTCTCATCCTGATTGGTCAATACTTAATTGTACACAGGAAATGGCAATCAGTTGGTATTTGATTTTGGGAGGATCCTGTACAGATTGCAGTGTATGTAATTGTTCAACAACATAAATAAAGGTGACAAGTAAAAAATACAAAATAACAATGGGTTAAAATCACAAATAGTAAATTGCAGCATCTATGATATCAATGTATCACATAAACAGTAAAAATGAATAAAGATTTGAAGAATCATTGGAGAATAACAATACAATTTTGAAATCTAATGTATGAAAGGTACAGAGAGTACCAACTATGAAAACATGCAGTTATACATTATAATTCATAACTCGGGGGGAAGAAATATAGAATTGAAATATAGTTGATGTATTGAATTTGTAATAGGTACAGTAATGCGAGAGATGTACTAGGATGTACACCCCCAGAGACTCTCCAGCTATCTATCCCATAAGGAAGTGTTTCAACTCCCAGTCCACGTTGATTCCATGGGGATGGAGAGTTCTGAGAGTGTATATCCAATACATCTCTTTTTGGTTAAGTGCATTTTCTCTGTTCCCACCTCTAGGGTGGCATGGTATGTGTTCTATGGCTTTGAAGGTGAATTGGTTAAGGTTACATGCAGAGCATGTGGAAAAATGTCTAGATACCGGATGGTTTAGATCTCTTTTTCTAATCAACCTAACATGCTCTGCGATTCTGGTTTTGAGGGGTCTAATAGTACGTCCCACGTATTTAAGACCACAGGTACATTGTAGAACGTATATTACATGAGTGATATTACAATTAAGAAATGTTTGAATGTAATACTTGTTACGATCTTCATTATATAAAATATATTTTGTCTGTACTGCGTATCTACACATGGAACAATGACCGCACTTATAGAAGCCTTTAGGTATGCTTCTAACATTGGAAATATTGGAACCGGATTGATACATGCTAGGAGATAAGTGAAAGGCCAGTGTTTTAGCTTTGCGGTAACAGAATTTTGGACCATTTTTCACAATATCGCTGAGATCATTATCCAATGACAACGTGTGCCAATGTTTGGAAATGATGTTACATATCTGCTGTGACTGACTATTAAATGTACTAATAAACATTGGACTTTCCACTTTTTTTGAAGCTAGTGATCGGTTGTTCACAATTTTGGTTTTGCGATTTCTTGCCTTTTTGCGTATTAGTGTATTTCTATCAACAGAATCAGCTCTATTGAATGCGGCGGTAATGTCCTGAGTAGAGTAACCCCTCTCTAAAAATCTGCTGGACATTTCTCTAGCCCTCAGTAGAAAAACCTCAGGATCGGAGCAAATCCGCTTTAACCTCAAAAATTGGGCCCCTGGAATGTTTTTGCGAGGAGAACGCGCAGATCAAAGAGGAAACGAGGGGGGAAGAGGCAGTTGCGGTTGAATTCCTGCTGCAGTGACCGCCTACACACCACAAATTGTTATTGCTACTTCTGGCGGAGCACGCAGGCTGCTACACGGAGCTGGGAGCTGGTCTTCACTTCCCTTCCTGATGACTGCACTTGGATCCGCCCCTTGTACTTGTTCCAGGGCTACTCAGGATCGCTGATTTGGCAGTGCAGTTCCCGTTCATCTCCAGCATAGCTGTCGGCCCTCGGGGATGACGTCACGAACCAGCGCGACACCCGAGGAGACGGGACCGGCCAAGCACAGGCAGTGAACAGACCGGGTCGTTTCAGGGCAGCAGGCGACGGTTTCGTGAGTACACGGGAGAGGTAGCTTATGGTTGCCTCTTTCCCTGTCTCTACACCTTTCCCTGTGCAATAGCCCCCTACCCGGGTATTATCTCTCATTCTGCCGCATGCTGCTGCTGTTGCCGGTCCCCTCTAACAGGATCTTTATGCCTGTGTAGCAGCCTTTCTTGTTCTACACGTGTCTGACATTGTCTACATACACC
>WSYH01013901.1:0-16400 GCA_036426205.1 Ascaphus truei | reverse complement strand
AAAAAAGCAAAATATTAAAAACAAATTAAAAAGGTGTAATTGGATCTTATACCTATATCTAAAGAACAGCAAATTGCTTGCTCCTATTTGTGAGATGGAGTTTATGTCCTATTAATCATATTAATCAATAAATGATTTATTGATGTGGAGTACTATGTATTAGGCATATGGATTTAAGAAATAAAAATATTTAAACAATCTTGCTATACTGTGATTAAATAAATGATAGCATAGAGAGAAACATGACTTATCACAAATTATTTGGTACAATGTGCATTTTTTAGAATGTGCATTTTTTAGAATGTGCATTTTTTTAGAAAAACCAGAATACATTGACAGCAGTAGATATGTTAAGGCAAACAGAATAAGCCTTTTATCCAAAATAAACAGATTAGTTCATAGTGTGGAATAGGATGACTCTTGGTGAACATGTGGGGATAATTAAGCAAATAACAGTAGACAGTGGTATTTTAATATATATATATATGTGGGCTGTGGGAAAAGACATGTCGAGCAGGCTTCATGAAACTGCACATACTACAATGATTGCATCTAAAGGATCCTTTGGTAGAGAAACTGTTTGGATCTTTCACCGGCGTGGATATCACGCTTGGTGATAGAAATGTGGCCAACGTCTTGGCTCTTCTGTATACAAATTTTGGACCTTTCTCTGTATATTCACGTAGTATGGGATCCATTTTTAATAATTCCCAATGCTTATTAACAATTTTGTTTACATGATAACTAGATCTATTAAATTGGGAAATAAATAAAGGACAAGTCCCATCTTCGTTAGTCTCTCTTTTCTTACTGTTGATTGTACGAGAGCCATCCCTCATTCTGGATCCAGAGGGCAATACAGTTTCACGCTCAATTTCCGTGACTTCCTGTAATGTAGTTTGGAGGGTCTCCCGATCATATCCCCTCTCAATAAATTTTTTTGTCAGTTCCCCAGACTGAGTGATGAAATCGCTGTGAGTTGAGCAGTTTCTCCTCAGCCTGAGGTACTGACCCTTGGGTATTCCCTTAATTACAGATCTGGGGTGACAGCTGTCCGCTCTAAGAAATGAGTTCCTTGAATTAGGTTTCTTATAAACATCAGATTGTATTTTTTGATTGATGTCTATATAAAAGAGAATGTCCAGGTAGCTTATGTGATGTGAATGATAATTAACAGTGAGGTGAATATCTAAACTGTTATCATTTAAATAATCAATGAATTCTAGTAAAGTGTCTGTAACACTCCTGGAAGACTGGTTGTCAAGTCTGGTCCAGTGAAGAGGGCTTCGTTCAGGGAGACTCCCTGGTGCTGAGCGCTGGAGCTGAACACTACCCGGATTTGATCGGGTTCCTGAGGGTGGTAGACCACAGATGATTGGAGGTACCAGCATTCTTCACCTTCCTTCAGTGGAGGTGCTGGCTTTACGTGGCCGCTAAGGAATGTCTTCTGGATGAAGGCCACAAAGTTATGTTTGGTCTCCGGTTTCCTTTGTAGGTCGCAGCTTCGCAAAGTGAGCCTGGAGATGGCATATTCCTTGTTGTTTGGGAGGCGTCTTCTTGGTGAATGGAAGGGTAGCGGGGTCACCCAACTGCCCGATATGTCCTTGAAGAGCTCCTTATCCATTAACTTTTGGAATTCTCAATCTTCCATCGATGGTGCTTGTTTGTTACCGTCCCTTGTTGTCTGGAACGCTGTACACCCTAGGTCATCGGAACGTTTCTCTTGCACGAGAACGTCTCCACGTATTTTAATGATACTCCTTTGTGTCTCTTTGCCGTCAGGAGGTTGTTTTCTCCCTGGACATGATGAATAACAGTCTCTTTTGTCCTTGTAAATCCCTTTGTGAAATGTCTCTACGACTGTCTCTTTTTTGACGTGTGAGAGGACATCTTTTTGCCACTGTGGCTTCACCTGCAGGTCGCAATATGCCAGCTGTGGCAGCTGGCTGCTTTGCCACTTGGTATTCTGCGGAGAGGAACAACTGTACGTCTTAACCGTGCCATTGCTCGTGGGAGGACCGTCCGATTGTTTATTGTCTTTTGGACGATCCCTTTGTCGGTCACCTTTGCGAGGTTACTTTCTTCCTTCAGTGGAGTCGACAAATCATCGTTAGCTGTCTGGACTACAGAGCATCATAGGCCATTGTCACATCCCTCTGATGCGAAGATGTTTTTGTTGGTCTCGGGAATATGACCTTGTCTCTTCTCTTCACTTGGCCTTCCTGGAGCCCTAACTTGGAGATGGCCAAGACACAGTTCAGAGAGAGATGTGTGTCCGCCTTCTGTTATAACCGTTCTGCGGGCGTCAACATAGTCTTGTCCGTGCCCTTTGTCAGTGCACACGTTGCCCACTATAACCCATCCTAGGTCAAGTCTTTGGGCGTATGGTGCGTTGTGGGGTCTGTTATGTTGTTTACAGACTTTATTTACCCTCAAGATCTCCCTACCAAGCAGCAGCAGGATCTTGGCACTTTGTTCTACCGGCGGGATGTAGTTGGCTAATCCTCTGAGGTGCGGGTGATGGCGTGCCACGTCTGGTGTGGGAATCTCATCCCTGTTTGCGGCCATGTGGTTGCACTCGATGAGTGTGGGGAGAGCTATCTTCACTCTGTTATCCACTGAATGTATGACGTAACCGCTTGCTCTTCTCCCTGTTGTCTCAGTTGACCCTGCACAGGTTCTGAGGGTGTAGGGTGAGGCATCGTCTTGTGAGTTGAATAAGTTTAAGAATTCTGTCTTCGCCAATGATCTGTTACTTTGATCGTCGAGGATTGCATACATCCGAATAGCCTTCTGAGTTTGTCCCTGGGGGTGCACTGCGACAAGGCATATTTTGGAGCAGGACATTTTGCCACTTCCTTTTCCGCAAACCTCGGAGCACTGAGATGTGACGATGTTGGCTCTCCTTCCTCCCCGCCATGCTCCGCTATGGAGAATGGGTTGTTGCTGGCTTTTGGATCACTGTTACGTCTTTGGCGGTCCCAGGTAGCGTGTACCCTTAAAGGCACAGCGTCTTCTCCACGTGGACCTATCAAGTCTTCGGTGTCTGTGAAGTCGCTCCCGTTGTGTTGAGATGGTGCGCTGGTGTTTACACTGGAGAGGCTCCTTACGTAGTCTACAGTGCGTTGGACTGGATCCTCTGAGGCTATCCATCTGTATGGTTGCTCCCCACCGTCCTGTCGCGTGGATGCTTCTAGGACTTCAGCTTGGGCTATGGCAGCGGTGGCTTCCTTCTCTTGATTAAGTGCCTCTAGTTCCGCATCTAATTCGACTTTTCTACGCGTAGTGGCTGCGGCAGTAGCGGCGGTGGCATTAGCGGCGGCTGTATGTTCCTCCTCTTCAATGCGCGCTCTTTCTGCCCTAATTTGCTGCCTCTCTCCGACCATATTCAGACCTGGCACGTGCGGCTCCTGCGGTGGCTCGCGCCTTGGTAGCGCTTGCGCTGGAAGCGTTAGATTGCGCTGATCTTGCTGACCGTGACGAGTGTCTGGATGTGCTAGATAGCTGCGATGCGGTCTCCTGCAAGAGGTCTTTTCTCTTATTCTCAGTTTCCGTGATGGCGGTTTGCACGATGCCATCACGTTCTAGGTCAATCGCCTTTTTTAGGCCGCGTTCTCACATGCTATCTTCCGTGTTAGTTCTCGTTAGATAGGTGAAATATGCCTGTGACAGCGCTTGGTAGCCAGAGAGATCTACCTTCAAATGAGTTATCGCCTGCTCGAGCTGTTGTACATAATTGCAACAACCATATGAAATATATGAAATATATCGCTCACTGATGAATGTGATGTAACATTTGTATAAATTGACTTTAGCCTAAGCTATCAAGATAGATACCGGGTGCTACCTATGTGCTGATATGAAATGTATTTTCAGAGAAGGGAAAAAGGCTTTATGTTGTAAAGACTTTCCCCAGCAAGAAGCACATTAGTGGTGCACACCTAGGCTGTTAAAACTTAACATTTATTGTGCTTTGATTAAAATAATGGTACACATATACATTAAACTTTATATCCAAAATTAAACTGTGTGCATTGTATTATTAAAAAATTTAATTGGTAAGGGGTCCAAGTATAAGACTCTGTTTAGTAATACATAAAGCCCTTTTCCCTTCTTTGAAAATACGTTGTACATAATTGCCAGGGCCGGCGACATTGCGTATCCCAAGTGTGGTTGTTTCCCAGGCCAACTCTAGTTTGCTTCTAGTGCGCTTCAATGTCAGTCTCCCTTTTTTTTCGTGGGCCTTTTGTGTCAGTGTGCCTGTCCGTTTAGGCCTTGCGTCTGCCTGCGCCTGTTGCAGTTGCGCAGCGGTCTCTGTGTCTGAGTGGTCACTCTCCTACGTGATGTCTGGTGATGGTCTGAGTTCTGCCATGCTGCAGGTGTGTGTAGGCCTTTAGCCAATGTGTGTGGCGTGCGGTCTTTTACCTGCATCAGCGATGGGCGACTGTCCCAGATGATGCCGAGCGGTGTCCTACAGCATTCAGCGTAGGGCTCTGACCCATGTCCTGACGGGTGTCCGGTGGAGTGGCCCTTGATGGCGCTAGCCATGGGGACGTGCGCAGGGGTAGGTGAGATGGTAGCTCTTCACTATGGAGCTGTGCAGAGGGTGAACTCAAACAGAAAAAGGCAATCAAAGTTCTGTGTAAGATGCACTGTCTGACTGCAGCGCTGCTGCCTTGAGTGAAAGTTGCATGCTGTGTGCGGTATTAGCTGCTGCTGTACTGCTAGAAGTAGTGTAAGCTGCTTGCTTGTGTTTGCATAAAGCCGTAGTAGTTTGCTGTGAAGAGGCTGATGGCTCTGTGTAGCAATGTGGAGCAGTATGCTTGTACTGGGGTGGTGAGAGACTGCTGTTTATTTGCTGTGTAGAGGTAGATGATTCTGTGTAGCAGTGTAAGTAGTTTGCTAGTACAGTACCTGTTTCCAGATACTGTGTCACGGCAGCTACTGTGCTGATTTCTCCAACACACTGTCTCTGTTTTTACTTTCCTGGAACCAGGGTCACGAATGATGTATGAATGATTCCAGTAAGCTTAACTCATGCCTTCCCTCTTTCAAAGCACAACAAGCCCTTTTGTCTTTCTTAGTTTTATTGAGGGAAAATCACAGGAAGAAAGGTACTTGCAGATGTAGTGTGGGTAGAGAGTGCTTCTCTGTCTGAAGTGCAGTGTATCAAGGTAAGGCAGTGTAAAAACAGAAAGGCCTTGCTGGGGCAAATAGCAGGGAGGTACTCACTCAGAGTCCAGGGTGGAAAGGAAGTGAGGGGCAAGGGTCACACTAGAAGTGAAGTGAGACTATACTAACTATCAGCAAGGACAGGGGGGTAGGAATAGCCCACTCTCAGCTGGGAGAATAGGAGATGCAGGCAACCAACACTGACTAGGGCTGTGTAAACAACATGTAAAAATAATGTTGCCTTTTCAGATGCAGCAAGCTGCTGGGACAGGGAAAATAGCAGGCAGCTAAACTAGGGAGACATGAATCCTATGAGCTGCAAAAGGAGACAGAGAAATGTAAAAGCCTGTTCCACGACAATGGGTATCCATTCTCTATGGGTTTTACCTGTAACCACAAGTCAATTGGATAATTGGTTTGCAGTTAGGTTTACCGATAGAATGTATCCGTTCCTCGGTTAACTTTCTAACTTGAAAGGCGGCCAGTCAATTGACGTGGGAACTGTGTCAATTGATGTGAGAATCCGGTGAACTTGGTTCCCCGAGCCGGCATTTCAATTAGGAAAGCTAACTTGTGAACGGAAGCACCCAGCACCCTGGTTTTTGGTGTGCATACTGTATGTAATAAAACACCACATCGCTTTACATGAAAGAATTACAGTAAAAATACACCCAGAACATAATGGTTTATTAAAGTGTGTAAACTGTGTATTTCAACTGTATGGGCAGGACTTGTTCCTATAAGCCCGGGGAAAATTCCTCTGACCTGTAAATAGGTCAGGGGTGAATGAGCTGCGGGTATTTTATTCCTGACACTTCAAAGGGATTCCGCTGACCAGGCGCCCCTCAGTCTAAAGTAGTGACAGGGATGAAAGACCGCAGAGCATCCTAATGTATACATTGCCGTATCCCTAGGAAGTCATAGATCCCGGGCCATTGACACCTTCGCGCCAAACCTCAGACTAAGAGGCGCCAGAAAGAGGGTGTACACCAGGTATGCTAAGTTGCCCGGGTGTCAAGCCGACACATGTGCCTTGCAAACCGGGAAGCCTTTTTGCCCGGTTTTGCAAACTGCGGGCGACGCGGCTATTAGTGGGTTAAATATTCTCACCACGGGGATTGGGTGCTCATGTTAAAGGTAGGCAGGAATCGTTTATAACTGTACCTACCGAGCTGTCCCTGGTGTGATTCCTATGATCCATTATGTGACTACGTTTTACGCAAGAGCACAGCGGCAGCTGTTCCAGAAGGCAAGGGGTTAATAACAACGCAACTAAGGATTTACCCCAAACTTCAGAATTCATTAGCCCTGATGATTCCCGAACGAATTCTAACGAATCTTGACGAAATTCTTTGAGGTGGCTGAGATATTACATCTGCAAGTTGCGATCTGGCCATGGGACCTTTAATCCAAGACTGCAGTTCGTGCGCTTGCATGCAAAGGACAATCTATTTTGTTCCCTTATCCCAGTAAGTGTTGTTTTAAATCTTTTCTGCAGATGTCGTGTGTTTGTCAATCCAGAAAATAAATCACAATTTATTTTGCTCCTTGTTGTGTTCAATCGAATACCCAAAAGTACCCAAAAATATAAATGTGTTAATAACTTGTGTCCACCGCGACAGGCTTTATTTACTGGTGGCAGCATGTGGGATACTGATTGAACAAATGCTATAGTCTGCTGCAGGATTCTGTAGTATAGTGTGGACCTCGTAGCTTGAGAGATCCTCAGACAAGTAGCAACTGACACACACTTCTAAAGAGCACGAGATACTACACTGTCCCTTTACCAATACCCCAAAGGCACCATGAGTAACCGCACGGGAAGGTTCCGATCATGGACAAGAGAGAAGGTCGTGGAGGGATGTGCGGGGTATGGTTTAGCGACAGATGAGCGGTCAAAGGTACAACTGGAGGAGGATATGCAGCATCATAAGGACCAGAGGGGCAAGTCCCGGTAGCTGCTGTGGTGGGAGCGCTATTAAGCCCAGAGTGCAAGAGGTCCCTCCAGCTCCGGGGCTGCAAGGACATGAGGATAGTGCTAGTGACTCCCTGGTCGTGGGTGGCTTGGTGCCAGGGAGTGCGGATGAAGTAGCAGCTGCGGCTGCTGAGCATGCCGTCCCTGGGCTCAATGCACTTCTATCTAATCAGGTGTTAGCACCGCGGAGCGGGTACAGCTCCTGACAACACAGAAAACGCACACCTACGCGTTTTGGGCAGTGTGGCCTTTATCAGCACTTTTGGATTAGGGTGCTGGACGTGGTATGAAGGAGGTAGGGGTTTTGCCTGGGTTGGATGCCAATATATTACTTGGTAACAACCTGGGACATGTTATCTGTGTCTTCACCACTGATCTGGCGCCTGTTGCAGCGATCACCAGGAGCCAGTCAGCAAGGATGGCAGCAGAACCAGACCCTGTCCCCCTGCATTTGGGACCTATGGTTCAATCAGTATCTGCGGAGACAGACAGGTAAGTCAGACGAAGTCGCATTCTGACACTGACTTAATGTTTGTAACACTCGTGCAACCCACAGACAAGGCAGGACCCTGGCACTGAGGTGGAACGGCACAAAACTACACACCTAAAGCAGCAGAAGCATGCCTGGAATGCAGATGGTATTGCGTTGCCGGGTCTGCGCTGTAGAAATAGGGTTAGTGGGTACTGTATACTTGCCGGATCCAGGGATTGGAGATATGAGAATCGTTATAGAAGTGAGGGTGGTCCAATTCTGTATAGCCGAGTTCAGGGTTCCAGAGTTCGTCGTAGTCAAAGATAAGCCAAAGTCAGATTCCAGAGAGGGTTCACTTCCAAGCCAGATAGGTACACCAGAGGTTAACTGTAGGAAACAAGAACTAGAGAAGCATAGCACAACTGCAGAGAGCAACGAGGCTACGTAGGGTTACTCTGAGCAAAGACTGAATGTGAGCACAGGGTATAAAGAGGAAACGGCAGCCAATGGAAACGGAGGCGCGGCCCCAGCAGAGGCCGGGATAGGACACAGGAGACATAGGCATTACTGGTGCTTGACGCGCAGATGGGAGCGCCACGCGGGCGTGCCACGCGAGAGGGAGGTGCGGCGTGTCAGAGGTGGCGAGACCGAGATCTGTGGACCGCGAATATGAAGCACGGGTGTGCGCACGCTCTGTAAGAAGAGCAGGGGACTGCGTACGGGCGGAGAGGGGAACGGAGGCAGCAGCCGCAGAGGTACCATCATTAGGTAAGGAGAGAACACGCAGCAGGGGCCGTGTTCCCCGATTCCTTACAGTACCCCCCCCTTAATGATGAGCCTCAGGATGATCTTCCCATGATTTGTGGGGACATTTGATCCCAAACTGCCTGATTAGAGCTGGAGCATGGATCTGCTGTTTCGGTACTCAGGAGCGTTCTTCTGGCCCAAAACCTCTCCAGTGCACGAGGAACTGGACCTTCCCTCTGGAGATTCGGGAATCAATAATAGAGAGGATCTCCCACTCTTGTTGACCTTAGACCGTAATTGGAGGTGGAGAGTGTGAACGATCAGGGAATTGGGCGCTCTGGGTCAACGGTTTCAGAAGGGATAAATGGAAAACCGCTGGGATCTTCATAGATTGTGGAAGATTGAGACGATAAGCCACTGGATTGATCTGTTCGATGATTGGGAAAGGACCCAGGAATTTTGGCGCCAGCTTCTGAGTGGGAATTTTCAATCTTATATTTTTGGATGATAGCCACACCTTGTCTCCTGGCGTATATTTGGGTGCCTCCTGGCAGTGCCGGTCCGCTTGTTTCTTCTGTCTAAGGAGAGCTTCCTGTAGGGTTCTCTGAATCCTCCTCCAGGAGTTCTGAAGGAGATAAACCCTGGGGGCAGCCGAAATGGGGAGAGTAGCTGGGTGGAAACCGTAGTTTAATAGAAGAAAGGCTACTCTTGGGCGGATTCGTTACTAAGCAAATGATGTGCGAATTCTGCCCACGGGAGTAGTTCCACCCAATTGTCTTCTGTGTCGGAAAAAAAACAGTGTAGGTACTGTTCGAGGGATTGATTGGTTCTTTCTGTCTGACCATTGGTTTGAGGATGGTATTCTGATGAAAAGTGAAGTGAAATATTTAATCTCTGGGTGAAGGTGCGCCAAAATTTAGAAATGAATTGAGTGCCTCAGTCTGTCTGTGACTATAGATAAGGGGATACCATGGATCTGGAATATTTCCTGGACTTAAATGACTTAAATGTCAGCCAAGTTGGCAGAATTAGGGAGGGCTTTGAGGTGTAAGAAGTGGCTTGTTTAGAGAACCTGTCTACTATGACCAGGATCGTATTCATCCCGTTGGAATTTGGGAGTTTTACTATAAAGTCCATGGACAGGTGAGTCCAACTACGATCCGGAATGGGAAGTGGCGAAGCAGACCAGACGGCTTGTTGCGAGCGGTCTTACAGCGAGCACATGTGGAACAGGAGGAGATGAATTCTTTAATTTCCTTTAA
This sequence comes from Ascaphus truei, assembly GCA_036426205.1. Taxonomy (NCBI): domain Eukaryota; kingdom Metazoa; phylum Chordata; class Amphibia; order Anura; family Ascaphidae; genus Ascaphus; species Ascaphus truei. The sequence goes on along the minus strand of WSYH01013901.1, from coordinate 6,772 downwards.
CATATTTGGCCACCATAATGTGCGTTGAATAAGGTCAGCAGTTCTCTTAGTACCAGGGTGACCAGCGGATTTTCAAGAATGACCCCATTCGAGAAAAACATTTTGGAATCTGTGAGCCGCATATAGACATCCATCTGGTATGTGAATACCCTCGGGAACATGAGATTGGGCTTCCAATACTGCTGCGGCCAAGTTTATTCAAGCATTTGCCCGTTCTTGGCCGCAGCAGTAGCCTGGCGCGCGCCCGAGTGTGACGGGCGCGCGCCGAAGCAGCGGAAGAGCACCCTCCGATCGGGGCGCTCTCCCTACCGCTGCCGGGTCCGCCGGGTCCCCCGGAACCCCCTGCCGCCCTCGGGGAGCCCTGGACGCGCGTGCAGGGTGCGCACGCTCCCGAAGACGCGTGACCGCGCGTCTATGACGCGCGGCACGCCGAGGGGCGGCCACTAGCAAGCCGGGAAATCTCCCGGCTTGCGGTACCGGCCACACTTTAATAAAGTGTGTCGGTACTGTATCTTATCCAAAATGTCAAAAGAATTTGCAGTGAGAATGTATTTGGACAGCAGGATGCTCTCAGAAATATCTTCGGACTTATCTTCGCAGAGAAATTGACGAGATAAGACATCGGCCTTTACATTCTTAGTACCCGAAATGTTGGAAATAATATAATTAAATTTAGAGAAGAAAAGAGCCCAGCAGGCCTGACGTGACTCTAGACATCAAGCACCTTTGATGTATAGCAAATTCTTATGATCCGTGAGAATGGACATGGGATTCATGGTGCCCTCCCTTCTTGCAGTGCCATCTTGATAGCTAACAGTTCTGTTCCCCACGTCGTAATTTTGTTCTGCGGATGAGAATTTTTTAGAGAAAAAACGCAGGGGTAAGTTTGTCCTGGGGTGTTAGCCTTTGCGAAAGTATGGCCCCTGCTCCAATATCGGAGGCATCAACCTGAAGGATGAAGGGGAGGATGGGATCTGGGTGAAGAAGAATAGGAGCGGACACAAATGCCTTTTTAAGAGACTCGAAGGCTTCGTTTTCTTCAGGCTAAGAATAAGGTTCCGCACCCTTTTTGGTGAGAGCAGAAATAGGGGCTACAGTGGCAGAAAAGTTACGGCTGAACTTACGGTAATAGTTAGCTGGATAGCTTTGAGAGAGGATGGTTTGGGCCAATCGAGGAAGGCCTTCAGCTTATCGGGATCCATGGCAAAGCCCTTGTCTGAAATGATGTAACCTAAGGAGGAGGTAGAGGTCTAATGGAAGATACATTTCTCCATCTTGGCATAGAGATGATTCTCGCGGAGGCGAGAGAGGACCAATTTTGTATGTTGAATGTGCTCCGACAGGGAATTTGAAAAAATGAGAATATCATCCAAGTAAAAGACAAAACAGTTAAGGACATCACAAAAAATGTCATTTACGAAATCTTGAAAACTGCAGGGGTGTTACAGAGTCCAAAGGGCATGACTAGATACTCATAATGGCCATCGTGGGTATTCCATTCATCACCTTGCCTGATGCATATGAATTTATAAGCCCCACAAAGGTCAAGTTTGGAGAACATCTTAGCGCCCTGCAAGCGGTCAAACAATTCAGAGATGAGGGGCAAAGGGTAACTTTTTTTAAGGTAATTTTGTTGAGTCTCCTATAATCAATGCATGGGCGAAGTGAGACATACTTTTTCTAAACAAAAAAGAAACCAGCCCCAGCAAGAGAAGTGTAATTTCTAATAAAGCCCATTTTTAAATTTTCCTGGACATATTCCGACATGGCCTTGGTCACAGGCAGGGACAGGGGAGAAGACCTGGCCTTGGCGAGATTAGTACAGGTTAGGAGCTCAATCGGGCAGTCAAAAGGGCGATAAGGGGGCAGAACCTCTGAGCGAATCTTATCAAAAACGTCTAGGAAGTCAGTGTAGATTTCAGGGAGAGAGACCTTGGGAGTCTCCACCGCTTGGATATCAGTGAGGAGTTGCGTTGGGGTGAGAAGCGATCTGTGAGGGGCCCCTCCCCACTGTATGAGTTTCTTATCCCTCCAGTCTATCACAGGGTTATTTTCTTGGAGCCAGGGAAGTCCCAAGATTACCTTCACAGGAGGGCAGTGGATAACATCCAAAGAAATCCTCTTCCGATGACAGTCCTTTGTGACAAGTGTGAGCGGTACAGTCTCCATGGAGGCCGGTTGGAAAGGCCTCCCATCAATCATCTCAAGGCCTTCAGGAACGGACTTCTTCAATTAGAAAATCTTGTGTTTCTTGGCAAAGTCCTGGTCTACAAAAATTTCCTCCACACCCGGAGTCGATAAATGCAGAAACATGAATATGGAAGTTCGGTCCCTTAAGAGTGATGGGAAGCATAACCTTCTTAGGTAGATTCTTATGCCTGGCCGGAGGAGAAGAGGTAGTACCCAATGAGATTCCCCCATACCTCATTGGGTGTTTGCGTTTCCCGGCTTGGTGGGGCAGATATGTTATCGGTGTCCAGACAGCCCGCAGTAAAGACATAGGCCCTCATTCTTTCGGCGTTGTTTCTCCGCGAATGAAATTTGATGAGTACCTAATTTCATAGGTTCTGGAGCCTCCAAGGCTGGGAGGGCGAGAGAAGAAGAAGTACGAACAGAAGACCTGGAGAAATGAGAACGGGAGTGATGGAGTTCCATTCACCTCTCCTTAAGGCGTTTGTCCACCTTGATACATACGGAGATGAGATCTTTGAATGTGGCAGGTCTTTCTTGAGCGGCCCTCTCGTCTGGAGAGGACTTGCCAGAAAGTCGCGGATAGCGCTCCATCGTTCCAGTCTGTCTCTGCCGGAACTCCAGAGCGTATTTAGCGACAGTTCTGTGAACCTGAAAAATACAAAACAAGAAAGAGGCAGCATTGACCTTCCGGCCTGGGGTGTCAAAAACCTGCCTAAATTATTTTTTAAAACTTGCGAAGTTTTGAGTAAGTGCGGGTCTCAGCTCCCAGCTGGGAGAAGCCCATTCCAGGGCATCACCAGTCAGCAACGACAATATAAGCCTCTTTAGAGCACTCAGATAGGAAGCGGGAAGGTCCGAATTCGAACTGAATATCGCACTGATTTAAGAAGCCTCTGCAGCCTTGCGGGTAACCTGTATAGCGGTTAGGAGTAGGAAGTCTGGGTTCCATAGGTACATCGGAATTTTAAGTTGGGGTGCTCAGGGTAGAGGGCTTGATGATCCTAGATTGAGTTTGTTGTAAGGATACCGCTTCTAATTTTTTGTCAGAGTTGTGACTTTCTTGTCCAAATACTGAAGGTGTTCAGCAATGGAGGACAGTGCTTGGCCCACCTCAGGGGGGTCCATATCTGTTGGGCACAGCATACTGTAACTCTCGTGCTACCCACAGACAGGGCAGAACCCTGGTACTGAGGTGGAACGGCAAAAAAACACACACCCAAAGCAGCGAAAGCGTACCCGGAATGCTGGTGGCATTGCGTTGCCAGGTCGGGGCTGTAGAAAGAAGGTTAGTGGTGTGACGGTGGACCAGAACTTTATCAACACATTTATATTTTTGGGATTCTCGATTGAACACAAGAAGGAGCCAAATAAATTGTGATGCAAAATAAATTGTGATTTATTTCCTTACTAGACAAACACACGAAAACTTCAGAATACACTTAATACAACACTTACTGAGATGGGGAAACTAAATAAATTGTCCTTTGTGCGAAAGCGCAAGAAATGCAGTCTCTGTTTAAAGTTCCGTTGGATAGATCACAAGTTTCCGATCTAATAACTTTGCCAAATCAAAGAATTTCGTTAAATCGTAGGAATTCGTTCGGGAGTCCCAAGGGCTAACGAATTCTGAAGTTTGGGGTAAATTCTTTGTACTAACCCCTTGCTTACTGGAACCGCTACCACTATGCTTGAACGAATTCCTGTGTAAAGCGCAGTCACATCATGAATTGTATCTGGATCACACTGGGGATAGTCCAGCGGGCACAGTTATAGGGTGATCCAGGCTATCCTTAACATGCAACTAATCCCTTCCATGTGAGTATTTCACCCACCAATCTCCGTTTTGCCCGCAGTTTGTAAAACCGGGCAAAAAGGCTTCCCGGTTTGCAAAGCGCATATTTCAGCTTGACACCCATGAAATTTAGCATACCTGGGATACACCTTTTTGTTGGCGCCCCTTAGTCTGGGGTTTGGCCCCAAGGTGTCAATGACCCGGGACATAGCACTTATCAAGATTCTGGCCATGTTTACACTTTGGTGCTCTGAGGCTTTTCATCCCTGTCACTTCGATAGACCGAGGTTCTCTGGCTTAGCGGGACCTCTTTGAAGTGCAGGAAAGAAAATACCCTCAGCTCATTCACCCCTAGCATGTTTACATGTCAGAGGATTTTCCCCGGGCTCACAGAAAAAACTGTTCCTGCTTCTACATTTTAAATTCACAGTATTACACACTTGATTAAAACATCATGTTCTAGGTGTCCCACAACTGTAATTTTTATATGTATGTTTGTGTTTTGTTTACTTATACTTGCACACCAAAAATCAGGGTGCTGGGTGCCTACGTTAGCCCCCTTAATTGAAAGGCTTGCTTGTGGGAAGTCAAGTTCACCTACTTCTCACGTCAATTGACAAACTTCCCACAGCAATTGATTTTCCGCCTTTCAAGTTACGGGGCTAAGGTCCCAGTGCCTCCGCTGCACATTGCAGTTACTTCTATTACAGCAGGCAGGGAATATTTGACAGACAAACCATAATCCCAAGACAGCTTGTTGTATTAATGAACACAAACATGTTCAAATAATGTATATTCCGGAATGAAATGGCCTGAAAGCAGCAGCGTTAGGGTGCAGGTATAGTATAGTGAGAGCAGCGTGATGTGGTTACAGTTGCTCTATATAGGGGGTGGTGAACCTTGGTACAGGGAAGTAGAGTTGGCAGTCTCAATGCTGACTGATGGCAGGAATAACCAGTAGAGAGGAAATATATAAATAGAAAATACCTCTGTGGTCCCGCCCTATCTCGCTGTCTGTTCCCGTTTTCTTCCGGTCCCAGCGTGGTGCACGCAATGCTTAACATCCAGCGCCATCCTCCAGAGCCGTCTGCAACAGGATCTGCTATCATCCAACCCTGCACTGCCGCTGGGGGTCCGTCCAATCAGAGAGGAAGCCAGGAACACCGAAGAGGATTGGTGGACTTCCAGAGAAGCCAAAAAAGCACTCACAACTCACCGGGTAGGGACAGATTAAAAAGTATTTAATGAATCTACATGAAAAACATAAGGGGAACACAAAACAAAAATGGCGGTTCTCCTCCCAGGCGTTTCACGTTGTCGTAGCGCTTTCTCAAGGATTATGAACAGGGGGGACTGAACTTGTTGATATAGCCCCTCCTTTTGGCAAAACCAGCTGATTGAAATCAAGTTCAATCATGTACTGTATCGATGTTAAGTGCAATAGTGAGAGTGTTTGGATCAATGGTTAACTCTATGTGGTCTGGTTTATACTTAAATCCATAAAATGGAGTGATTGGATTAATGATCAATACAAGATGTATTGTGCATTAAACCCAGACCATAGGTGGAAAGTATTGTTAACTAGACTATAATAAATTTGATAACCAAAAATAAATATGTGTTGTGGAATATGTAATGAAGTACCTATAGTAATGTGTGTGTATGTACACAGATGAAAGGCATTTCATTAAGTGTGGAACATACAGTATCAAAACATTGTATTGCTCGTTCAGAATGACTGAATCCCTTATACAGTACCTTGGATATAACCCATCGCCTATCTCATAATGCAGACAATCTATATGCATGAAGTCATGAGAACATAGATAGTGGTTGCAATAAACATTTGTATCTACTTGTGACAGAATGTTTTTACCATTATGACTAAATGTTGATAAATGTAAGTCTGCATGGTGTATGAGTAAGTTAGAGCTATACATGCATATATTGACATAATGACATTGATATCTACAAAACAGAGAAATTAAATGTCACAAAACATGGTAGGTGAAATTGATAAACACCAATAATGAGAATAATCAAAATAGGAAAAAGTCAAAAGAATTTAATAACAATAAGATATGTCATGCTGGGGGGAAGAGAAGTTCATACAACTTATCAAAATGAAATCTATTTAGAGGAAATACTTAAGATCCCACTGAGAGTTCAATCCATTAGGTATTAAAGTGTTTAATGAAAAGATCCAATACTGTATGCTTCTCTTTTGTAAAGCATATTGCTTCTATCTCCTCCCTTACATGTAAATTTACACGCTCGATGGCTATGCATGCAAAGTTTAGAACAGAACCATTCTGGCATTCACTGAAATGCTGTGAAACAGGATGATTGAGATCTTTTTTGAAAATAAATCTCCTGTGCTCCATAATCCTGATTTTAAATTTCCTAGTGGTAAGGCCGACATATCTTTTGTCACATCCACATACAGTACTGTATGTATACTATAATTCTAAATTGGATTCCGTTTTCCGTTTGTTTGTATGTCAGAAGCATCGAAATCACACAAACTGCAACACGTGCAGTAGCACCGCAAAACTTTCACTGGACATTCTGCTGCGGATTTGTAGGTCAACGCAACAATTTTGAGCTTCCAATGTCACTGACCTCCCAAATTATGGACATTCTAATGTCCAGCAAATCTCTTGGGGGGCATGGCTACTAAGGGAAGGGGCGTGTCCTTGCCTGCTTCGGTGCGGTGCTGTGTGCTTCGATGCGGTGCTGTGTGTGTCTGATGTGAAATGTGCGGGGGAGATGTGCTGGGGGGGGGAG